>JAGDQP010004687.1:0-10974 GCA_022664845.1 Lepisma saccharinum | reverse complement strand
GAAGTTAGTACCAATGATTTTTTTTTTTTTTTTTACCTATTTGTACTTTGTATCTGCAGCAAATATTTTGTGTGGAAGCTTAATTTGGCATCAACTTCACGTGGAAAAAATATTTGGGGTAGGTTTCGGTACTACTGCCTTGTTAGTTAGAATTGGCGGCCACTGGGATCGTTATCAAGACATTCCGATTGCTAAGAAAACGCTCTACCAACTTAACTACAGCTGTTCGGTGGAATACTATGATACTCAACAAGAAACAAATCATACCTGAAACAATTAAAGAAAACAATTACGTGCTAAAGGGATCATACATGTTCTTACGACTTGGAACGTTATTTGACATTTATGAATTAAAGAATCTAAACATACATTCTACCAGCGCCAACCTATATGAAATTTTATTTTTTTCGAAAATGTAAATATCTAATCAATTTAACTTCTTCTCAATAAATGAATATTCAAAAATATCTATAAATTTAGACGAAAAAGAACTTGGTCAAATATATCTGTCTTACATTATATGAACTAAGCAAATGATAAAATCAAAATCACAGCTCCAGATTGAAAGAGAACTGCGAAGATAACTCAAATGCTCTTTCTTAACAGAACAACTCTTCGAAACATTAAAAATATTTTACTATCAACATACAGTTGTCACAATGAAAAATAAATATCCTGCTATAAAAGGGCAACAAATAACGAAAAAGAAAGTTTCGAAAATCCTAGACTGTTAGGAAATTAGAAATGAGGCTACTGAATACGCCAGACCTAGAAAAAAAATCCGTTAAATTTGCTGAACAACATTCAAAGACACAACAAAACATGGATACTGTCACCTGACCAAACTCAGAACGATTGAGGGTCAGTTCTACAATCGACCGCTAAACTTCTAGTCAGCGCTAAGTTGAGGCCAAGTCTGATTTAGGCCAATGAAAGTACGTAAAATGAGAGTTGACCTCAACTTAGCGCTCACTAGAAGTTTAGCGGTCGATTGTAGAACTGACACTGATGAAATATTGGGACGCATCATAAAATGACAGAAGTGGAATAAAACTGCAAAGAAGGTGACACATTAGAACACATTGTCAACTTAGAATCAATGATAGACCTATGTTTCGAGTTATGGATATTCATTCTAAGAAAATCCGTTCATTATAAAATAGTAATAGTTTGAAATAGAATGCTAAACAGGCTTTAATTTACATGAATATACTGTTGTTTATTACGAAGTGATTCAAATTTTAAAAAAACAACAACTTAATACTAACATTAGAGTCGTATAACCGCCCTTTAATTATTTTGAATGATTTTATTCATTACGATTTTAGATATTAAGTGACTGTATTAGTCAGTAAAGTATTTCAATAAATTGAAATGTTTCGAGGCTCGTGTCACGATGCTAGAAAAGTTTGGATCATTTGGTCATAATACTAGGAAAGAATTATTTATTATTTAAGCTCCTACAAATACCAGAGACAAAGATGAATTGTAACTCTTCAATGTCATGCGAACGTCTTCATTCCAAGACGATTTTTAATTTTACAAAAGAACACCTGCATATAATAACGAGTAATATTATTGGTCCACATAAGAACAAGACATTAATGGTTATATTACAGAGAACACTAATATTCAATATGACACGTTCCACGTAGAATAGACACATCATTTAACCTTGACAGTGAGAACAAACGTGCTATCGAAAAATTATTAGTAATATTGAATGATGTCATTATCTGCACCTACATGCCAGCAGGACACGTGTTTTTAAAAGACGTAAACATCTCACTTTGAGAACCTCACGCTTTTCTCAATCCTAAAATTCCTAAATTATATAACCTTCTTTGACTAGTAACAGGATTCATATAAAAACCCTTTCCACATTTCCTCTTCGCTCAGTCTACTCCAGTTTCTGAAGTAGCCCAGTCTCTCCACTCTACTCCACTTGGAATAATTAACGCCAGCCAACTTCCAGAACAACAATTGATTTAAGACAGTAAAAAATTGAACTTTAAAAATGTCAGTCCAAACACGTTTGGACTTTACTTGAATTGCAAAGTATTAGACTCAGTTAAATTCAACGAAGATCAGACTTTGTTGAAATTGGTTCTACGAGTGCGAAGTGCAATCAGACAAGACTCTAACAACACACACTTGAACAACAGCTAGAAGATTGTGGTGAGTTGTCTTTCTCTAAGAATGATTTGGTGCATAATTTAAGATGGTATCTGGAACTATTAGTTATTACGATTTTGATATTCTATTTCCATATTTTTAGTATGTAGACGTGTTTGAGCAATGATTCGAGTTTATTTTATCGTAGGTATGCGCCGGCATTTCCGAAATGTATTTCTATGTTTCTCTCCGAACTACCATTATTTTGTCCCTCTAGATTTAGTCCTAAACTTGTGCTAAAATGATTCTATCGAGCTACACAAAATTCACAGCAGAGCAACTAATTCAATTTGCTTCCCAGCGGGTACCCATGGTACTAAGTATAATTTACAGCAGTATTCGATTTGCCGGGGCGGACACGGGAGAATGCCAGGATTTGAATTTCCCTGGTGTCTGAGGATTTTAACCAAGGTTTTTTTATTCCGAATATCATGCGACCAGGTTTTAGAAACAACCTTCTTAATCTATAACAAATCCAACACTCCTTTAGATAAGCATACCTTCCGTATTTCACAAACTTTTGGCTGAAAATCATATTTATGTCAACTGAACTGTTTCGATGCCACCTTTCCAAATATTTTATAAGCCTAAATACTAAACAGTACTTCGGCTATGCTCATGGTTAGAATTTTTTTATTAGGCTGAAGGCAGCTATGGTCTAAAACTGACAAGTGTACGGTGTACAACTTCTCGTCGAACGCTCTTCCGGGAGATAGGGGAGGGTAAGTTAGCAGTCAGGACCTATCTAGGTACACTAGCAGGTAACGTTCGTATGCTGGAACCGATAGAAATTCTGAGAAGCGCCAGTCAGTATGATCGACAGCAGAACTCGAACCTACTTTATTCCGTAGTACCGTTCCCAAGTCCGCCACGGTATCCGCTAGACCATGGACTCTTTCTGATGGCTACGAAATGATTAACAATTAATTTAATTCGAGGTTACCTAATAAATAAATACAAAGTTTTATATAACTAAGTAAAAAGTTTTTATCAATGGACTTTGTTGAAGCAATTATCTGTATATATTTCAGTTTTCAAAAAGGTTGAATTAAGTAAAGCAGGCCTATAAAAAAATCTAAGTATAAGAAGTGTAAAAACTGTATTAGAACTGAAAATTTGGTCCATACACATTTATATTGCCTACTCATTGAAATCACAAGCAAAACACGCGACGAGAGCGTACATGAAAAGGCAGCTTAACTGCACCTCCGCTCCCAGGTAAATTCACTATTTTTTAATGGTATCGATTAGTCCAGTATCCCTTCTAGATAGAGGTCATTGGGTTTGACCACGGTTAGTTTCCCACGATATGCAGACTTTCGATCAGCTGTTTTCACGCAGCAGTTATTTGATATACGCTGTTTCGTTTAGCACTGTTTTGATAGTGGCGCTTTTGTGGGACACACTGTTATGATGACCAATGACCTCTATCTAAAAGCGATACTGGACTGACTACTGCAATTGAAAAATTCATGAATATTTGAAGCCAAGGAACCGAGAGGACATTTAATTTCATTTGTTCACTTCCAGTACAAACCAATATGGACAAAATTTTCGGTTCTAACTCAGTTTCTTTACGCTTGGTATCGCTGTGCGGCACGTTTTTTTAATTATGTCTCAGGGCTGATTTTCATGAAAGCTTGCGTTGCTTGGGATTCGCGTGAATAGTCAATTGAAATACATGTTACAAGTAGAACATTTAATAGTGGCCCTTAAAACACGTGTTTCAATTGGCTACTAAACCTAATCGCAAGCGTTCATGAGAATCAGCCCTTAATTCTTGCAAAAAAAGATGTGAATATTCTTTGCAGTATTTTCTATTAGGTTGTGTCTACAGTAACGACGGTTAGCTTGAACTACAAGTAACAGCGAGAAGCGCTCAACCCGGCAGCTGCAGTTTGGTCTTGTGGACAGACAAGGCGTCAGGAAGCTCATCCAAATGTCCCGCGTTCAAACAATGGCGTCGACATTTTGTATATTTTTTAAAAAAAGAAAATTAAAGTTTTTTTCGTTTTTTATGTAAATACACAAAAGGACATTTAATAAAAGTTGTGATTTACAATTTTAAAAGAGGCCACTAAAAACTAGGATGTATATAAACCCACCAGGGTAGGAAACACGGGGGCGCACGGGGACGCACCCTTCCCCCTTATAGATATACCTTTTAAGAAACCATGCTGATCTTCTGTTATAATGTTGTTCTGTTGTTCATAGTCAAATGACTACGAAATTTCTGGAGGATTACAGTCTCTACGATTTTAGAAAAGACAGAAGTGATTGTTATCGGTCTATAATTTTCAGCATCTGACTTCCGGCTACCTTTTTGTAAGGCTTTTACTGGGGAACATTTTAGTGTGTCAGGAAAAATACCCTGTTGTATTGAGTTGTTTATGATATTTGATAGTATAGGTGCTATTATATTAATGCATCGCATTGGAATTTCGTCTATGCCATTTGAGTATTTATTTTTCATTTTATTTACCACTGAAATTATTTCTTCTGGCGTGGTTGGAGAAATAAAAAATGAGTTCTTGGTAATGGGAAGGCCTTTAAGCTTACAACAATCACAGGTTTGTCAAGACTGTCTAAAGTTTTATTGCAATGCTGGTAAAATATTCGTTGAAAACCTGAGAATAAATGCGCGGATCATTTGTGCATATATTTGAGTCTGGCAATTTAATTTGTATATTTTTGTATTCTTTCTATCTTTTTCCTATTTCGCCGTTTATTATGTTCCACGAGGTTTTTGATTTATTTGCTGCATTATTTATTTGTTTAGCATAGTACATCCTTTTTAGCTTCTTTTATAACTTTTTTTTTTGTATATTCTCTTATATAACTTGTACTGATCAATGTCGGTATTACTTTACGTGATTTTAGATTTCATGTGTAGATATTTTAGTTTTTCACTGGAAATACTTATTCTTTTAGTTTTCCATTTCTTTCTTTTTAATTGACTGTCTTTTTACTATTTAGTATGGAAAGGCAGGTTAAAATATTCGTTTAAACTTACTTATTAATAATTCGTACATTTCATTCACATTTAAAATGTTGTCCAGCGAAACCACAGACCAATTTTAATTTGTTATAGAAGCAATAATTTTAAGATAATTAGTATCACTAAAATTTCTTATTTAAAAAAAAATATATTTTAAACAAGTTTCTGTAAATTTAAAATAATTTGGTATATTAAGTGCTTGTTCTAAATGCAAGTCGAACCCTAGGTTAAAAACTTTTGTTCGGTATGTACAGGCCGCAATATTGGTAAAAATATTATCAATAGTATTTTAATTTCTGCCGTTTTAGTTTTGAGTTCCATCGCTAATTGTAGGGTGTAAATTGTACGTATTCATTAGTTCTAAGAATTTTTTACAGTTTGTGGTATCTATGTTTATATTAAAGTCACCACAAAAAATTATGTATTTATATTTCAAGTAGAAATTATTTACTATTTTGTCCAGTAACTGGAAAAATATATTAACAGTGACTTTCTTTGTGTCACTATGGAGAAGAGAGGATACTAAGTCTCTTAATTTTATTACCAAGGAAACAATTCCGCCATAATGACACAAAGAAAGTCACTTGCGAAATGGATATCACTTGTTTGGTGAGTAGAATTCTTGCGTCACTCTTTCCTTTACCCCGAAGGGGTTCTTCTACTGATACTATTATACGAATAACAGGAATTAAGACAAATTAAAAAACAGGCCCCACCGCGGTGAGAAGCATATAAAAGTGAATTAGAATTGAACATTTGGTCCACATTGGATTAAACTGGAAGTGGACAAACGAGTTTAAATATTTGCTCTGGCGTCTATCTTTCGACATTAAATAGTAATTCCAGTATCATTACATAGAGATCGATGGCTATGACCAACGGTATTTTGTCACCCGATCTATTCTTGTCAGCGCTGTTTTGTCGCACTCTGTTCTGGTAACGCTATTCTACCATATAATCCAATTTGATATCCCAAAACAGTTTACATGCAGCAGTGCAAGGGTCGCTGTAATAAGCGCGAAACGAACTAGCCCGAAAGGAAGTAACGCGAATGGTATAAGTGCGAAACGGAATTAGAGCGATAGGAACAAGTGCGGGTCGCCGTAATAAGCGCGAAGGGAACAAGCGCGAAACAGAACTAACGCTAACGGAACAAACATGAAAGGAAGTAACGCGAACGGAATAAGCGCGAAACGGAATTAGAGCGACAGAAACAAGCGCGACACGGAAATAAAGCGAACAGATTAAGTGCGAAATTGAACTAGAGCGACAGTAACAAGCGCGAAATGGAATTAGAGCGACAGAAACAAGCGCGAAACGGAACTAGAACGACAGGAACAAGCTCGAAACGGAATTAGAGCGACAGGAACTAAAGCGAAACTTTCGCTCTTATTCCGTTTCGCGCTTGTTCCGCGACTCCGCAGTGCAACTACTGTTCCTACGTACTATAGAGACGAATTATTGTGTTACCTGTTCTAATAGTAGAACTCGTCGATTCTGTTTAGCTAGATTATAAGCTGTCCAGGAACCTTCGATTCCAGCTCCTACTACAATAAACTCGTAATGTTTCTCCATTGAGACGCCGAAGCTGAAATGCAGTTGCTTCGTCGTCGGGCACAATGCCAGCTGTTATACTCAAGCCACAGATTAGATATCTAGGTTACGTCACAACAAATATGACTGTCTCTCTTGGATTGCTCTTCGTGTTCCTAGTCTTGTAAATCATGTAATTATCTGATGGTGGAAGAACACGCATTCCACCTTACTTTACTTGAGAGAAATTGAGTTAATTTTTTTAGCAAATTATTGTGAAAATTATTATATGGGGTATATTATTATGCGAAACTTTAATACATACGGCGGCTTAGAAATAAAAAAAAAAAAGCAAAATTATATATAAGAAAAAACATAGAAAATTCAGGAGATAGATGAAAACAATAAGACAAATAATATTAAAGATTTATACAGATGGGTAAACTTGTTAAGATAAGGTTACCAGCCAAGGCTATAGGGATGATTGGAAATGAGCCTGATTATGTAACAGTTTCTTATCGCATGCTACTAGGCAACACTGGCTGAAACAACTTTTATGACCTTTGATCTCTTTTTTTAATTCTTGATTACCTGAAATTATGGATTTTAAACTGATTCTTTCACACCTAATTACTCCGCGTTTTTAGAAATTTATTATAAGTACGGTGATGTTTAAATATTTCTATCTTTTATGATTATGTATGCTGTAAATTATACTGTAACGCCTTTAACAATATTAATGAAAACAATTATGTAATTATTTAATATTTTTGACATGTGTTGTATTTGCCTACATGGTTTTAATAACATGAAAATAAAAACATTCATTCATTCATTATTATTATCAGTAGCCCCGCAGCATGAACGTCAATGACTAACCTAAATGCTTCCTTTTGCTGAGAAACCAAAGGAGTCAAGTGAAGGAACCTTGGGAGGAGTGTAGGAAAGGAAGCATTTTGGACGTTGTACACTTGGCGAATATAGCGACATCCTTGAAAAGAGCAAGAGTATATCTGAAATATACCCTTGATCTCCTATTTCCTTACCTACCGGAAGGTCGGCCATCTTAAGGTCTGATCATATAACGTATTTTCCTTTCCTTGTGACCTTTTTTGCCTCCTTCGGCCAAGAATACATGCAGTCCATCCTTCATACCCTTTAGCGTTCAATTGTTTCATGTAGAAACTAGCGCCACCTATGAATTGACGGACGAAAGCATTGCGCAGGGAGGAAGTGACCTCGCGTTGAAACCAATGGTATGGGGAGGGTAGTCACGCGGGATTAGCATCTTGCATTCCGTTGTTCCTTCCATTGTATCAATGAAGTTAGTCAGTCGTTCCTTTCATTGTTTGTTTATTCTTTCGCGGTATTTTTTTCTGTTCAAAATAAGATTCTGTTGTTATTTGCAGCAATATTTTTTTTTTTTTTTTTTAAGAAAGTTTACAGGGGAAGAAAGTATTTATTTTAGGTAAGCGTCATCTTGCATTGTTGGGGATGACAGTTTCAAAAGAAGCTTTGTTAAAGCACTATTCTTAGTAGACGCTGTATGTGGTGCGGTCCATTCTCTTCTGCTCTTGTGTACAAGATAGGAAAATACTACAATAAATGATCTGATGGTGATGTATTGCTGTTCTTTAAAATATCACGGTGCATTGCCTCTTGTTGAATTAAATTGAAGTATAACTTTAAGCAACTTTCAATCGGACCGGCATATGGTAAAGGAAAGAATGGAAAAGGTTGCGGTCAGGATCTTACTTACGTGCCATTCCGATATTCGCTTAGTAAAGAGGGAAACCCTAGAAAATCTGTCAGGATGGTCGCCCGTGAGGTTCGAACTTGAACTTTAATTATTACTTTCAGGCATCTAAGGCTCAGCCTGGGTCAGAGGAGGGTAAAGGGTGCGGGTAGGTGTCTGCCAGGGCCTAAGTTGAAGATACCATCCAGGCATTTCCTTGACGTGACTGAGGAAAAACTGTGGAAAACCTCAGCTAGGATGGCCAGGAAGGGAAGGAGTCGACCAGAGCCTAAGTTGAAGGAATCATCCGGCATTTGCCTGATGTGACTGAAGAAAATCCGTGCAAAAAACTGTCGGCATGGTCGGTCGCTGGTATCGAACATAGGACCTCCTGAATGAGAATCTAACGCTCTACCAGTGATTCTGCCAGACCCCTGTGGGGGTGTCACCCCCAAATTTTCTAGAAAACTCTAAACAAATTTATACGGTCAAAAATCGATAGAAACCGTGCATGCCCCCTCCCTGACTTTACACCCCCGCAAACAAATTACTGGCGGAATCCCTGCACTGTATCAACTAAACTACGTCCGCTTCGAGTTTCACGAACCTAGCCACGGGACAACGGTGAGCAGTATCCATCTTATGTGCAATGTGCATTAATAATGACAAGTGCAGCTGTATTCCGCCATCAAAACAGGATACATGCGGATATTCAGGATAATTCTTCTTGTTCATATTGTTTACTGAACACACTATTTATTGTTCTATTGAGGAATAGAAAATATCACAAAATTGATTTCAAATAATATGCAGTTACTCTGTAAAAAATTGTTGCACGCATCACGTTGTTGATAACTTCTTTAGTATAATTTCTTTTACACTGCATTTTGAACGCTTTGAAACCTTTTCGCTGATTTATGTAATAATACAACGTACGAAAAGTACTGAAACATTTATATGTAGCTGTTCCCTGGAAAGTCATTCAAAGAGAAGAACGTGAAGAATTGCAATTGTAATGAAAGACCTGCTTACTGGTCGGTACACGTAATGAATAAGGAATATGACCAAGAGTGCCCATGTTACGATTTTTATTTAAGGGGGGACAAAGACCACCCATACACATACTGCCTTCTTTTTTTGACTGACATGATCCCCACATTTTGTGCCATATTAGTAATAGTATCATTTTCTCCGGTTAAGGGGAGGAGGGGAAAGAGCCCCCTAAAGGGCATCATTGAATAAGACCATGTAAATCATTGTCTTAAAAATACGCGCCGTGCAATACCCCTCGAGCGAAGGAGAGGGGAAAGCTCACGCAATCAATGGATCTTGCAAAACTAGTTCAATTGCGCAGTTGTTTGCGTTTCTAATTATTCGTGCTTTTTCAATTGGGGTTGTTTGCCTACGATATAACAACCACCACTCCTATCCCGCCAACCGCTGCACAGCTGCTTACGCTTCTAATGCTTTTTAAAGATGTCGCTATATTCACCAAGTGTACAACATTTAAAATGCTTCTTTTCTACACTCCTTCCAAGGTTCCTTTCCCCTACCTTTTCCTTCGTCTCCACCATATTGAAGGTCGTTCGAAACCTAAAGGAAGAGTCGCAAAGGTCCTTTTATAGCACCTTTCATGAAGGTACCATTGGTTGCATTCAGCGCAGTGAGCGGCTCAGTGAGAATATTCTCCAGTGAGTGAGCGCTACAGCGGATCCTTCGGATGCCTAATTTCGTTTATGCTCAATAAACAGTTGAATTTTATAAAGCGTATGGTTGAAGTACCACGAACAATTGAATATCGCATAGCACAGAGTAGTAAATATGGCACGTCGGGGAGTTGACAGGTATATGTTACCGTTTTTTATCGACGACGGATTAAATACGAATGTGGTCTTACATGCTCTAAGGCAACTGGTAAGACCACTAAATAGGAGAATTCGTCTGTAACTGCTGTAACTTACAACCAAAGTTTTTAATAAAAATACTTTGTACTTTAAGATCCCAACGTGAGCGCGGAAACATGTGACTTCAAACCTGGCTGTTTAAAATTATAACGTTCGGAAACAGCTTAAGAATTTAATCTGTACGGAATAAACTTATCCGTTTTATGTTCTGATTCAAGAAGTTCAGCTCTTTCATCTCGCAGTGAAGCAAGAAAGCACACAGCTAATATTTACCTCGAACACAGTATTTGTTCGATATAAATGTCTTTTAAAGCGCTAACATGTATATCTAACATCTTACCAGGCTGAAGCTGCAAGTGCACCTCATGGCTTGTTGTTATTTGGTAATATTTCTGATTAAACTCGTCCTACTATATTACTCTCCGCCGGAAGCCATATAGCAGACGCACTAACCGCACTTCCGGGAGGTCCGGCTCACAAGTGGCGAGAATCTATTTTCCACATAAGACATTGGTTTTCAGAGACTAATCACCGGAAGTGCTATTACTATTCCGTCTTAGGGGCCGCAGGAAACAAGTGAATAATACATTCCGTCCAGTTTAGTAAATTTTGCGAGAACCCGGGAAGTT
>JAGDQP010004686.1:17815-83281 GCA_022664845.1 Lepisma saccharinum | reverse complement strand
TTCTCAAAACAAATAACAAACTTGTCTCAAGAGTTCCAGTTAGTTCCGATGACACTGTCGTGAATAGTGCAGCTAAAAGTGTGTAACATCACAGCTAAAATATTCCCTAAGTTAATCACTTTTTTTCTTCTGTTTACTTCGTTGTAACCAACTGCCATTCTGCTGTTTATTTGAAGGGCTCCAAGGGTCCAAAGCAGTTTTTCTCCGAAATGCCTCAGAACCTTCAATCTTGTGAAAGTTTACACTTTATTGATTGTAAGGCAATTCTTGTAGAATCCCCTACTGAGCGCCAAAAGAACTTAGGCAGCAATCAAATATATTTTTACAAGGTTTGCTTCGCTCTTTCAGAAGGTAAATTGCCTACAGATTCGACAAACAAACAACCATGTAAGATGACGAACTTAAGATCATTAACTAAGACAATCGAATATACTGTTTTATGGGAGAACTGATGAAACGAAGAAAGTGAGAGGAAACGGGAGAGCCCCGAAAAAAACACACACATGATGTTTGTTCACCATGCACAAAGCCCATATAACAGAAACAGAGATCGAGCTGAGAACCCCCACGCACCAGAGGTGAGCGCTCTACTACTGATCCGCCGTGGCCTTCACATTCAATGCGTTGAGTGACATGTAAATGTATTAACTTAATCCTCAGCCAGTGTTTTCTGTGAAAAAGCAATAGACGGGTTTGTCAAAAACAGTATCAGATTTCAAAGTTTCATGGTCACAATTTGAAACAATTTCATTATTTGAAACCTGAATATAATATTCAGAAAAGTTGAAATGTCGCAGAAGAAGTTTTTCAACAAATAGTCAGCAGTTATAACTTTGGTTGTATGAGCAAAAGGCAAAAATTATGTGTATTTATATACCGAATTTCAAGATTCTTTTTCCCAGAAAGGGACGAGTGTTGTGTTACATGAAGATGAATCGTTAGGAAGGCAAAATTTTACACAAATATTTACCTAACCAATAGGCATTAATTGTGACTATAGGCGTTCATAAATTGTAGAAAATGTATTTTTTTGTCTTATTTCACCTCACTCTAATAAACATGATATTTTAGGATATGACGGCACCCGAAGCACCCACCTGCTGAACGAATGCTTTGGACACTCGCATGCTGTGGATGTAGACCCTAAACTCTTGTTCAAATCCTGGAGGAGCCCATCGAACGGAGTGATTCGGATCCCACTTTAACAAAAAAACTATACGTTTCGTTCTTAGAAACTCAAAATCTCGTTTAGAATGTAGATGACAACCAATCAACTATCGTATGCTAACACAGTGATAACAAGGTTAAGTGTACCAAGAACACTGGTAAAAAGTGACTGCAAAATCTTTTGGAAGCTCTTCAACTTTTACCACTTACTCGGAGAACACACGGGCTGATACCACGGAAAATGTATGCTTCTATATAGTTTCTGAAAGGGTTTAGTGAGTGAAGGCGTCGGGTTACATGCGTAGGACCAACACGGCGTTGAACCAACACGGCGTTTGACCAACACGGCGTTGGACCAACAATAAAATTGACAACGCCCCAGATATATAAAACCTAAAAAGATAATAAAAAATATGATCTTAAATTATTTTTTTGGGCACCTGCGTAGAACAAACACTGCGTTGGACCAACACCGGCATGAAACCAACACTTCGAAGTACCGGCGTTGGACCAACACGGCGTTCGACCAACAGAGATTTTTGCCCTGGGGTGTTGCTCGTACGCCGGTTCTTGCTGCTTGAGAGGCTGTTGGTCGTACGAAGTGTTGGTCCAACGCCACATCCCCAAGGCGTCTAATATCAAAATGAACTCGGCGTTTTCAATGTCTGTGGAATACGGAAAGAAAAAGAGCTGCATAAAATTGCGTATATCGCAGCGGTACAGAATCTTGTCTGAATTTATGACTGGTAGCGTAGTTCCCGTGGTCGAGGAGTTTTAAGAACATGGTTAAGGTACTTTTGATGCCCATGTGTATGTGTTCGAATCCCCAAGCTACCAGAAGTTTTTTTTTTTTTTTTTTTTTTACTTTTTCCTAGCTACGTCGGAACGTTCAATTTTGTTCTCTAGCAATGGCAAAAATGGTGATCACATTGAAAATAGCACACATTTTAGTGGCATTAATTAGGAATTGCAAATGCTTTAATAATGTAGAAAAGAATATGCACAACTCGAAAAGACCAAAACTATTACTGAACATCATCAGTATTACTTGTTACAACCGACCGAAACGAACACTTCTTAAGAATGCCACCTACTCAGGGTTGTAATGGACGGTACACGCGGGTATACATCGTATACCCACCTCAATTTTTAGGCATCACCGTATACCCACCTAAAATTATGAACTATACAGGTATATGGGATAGTAAGTGAAAGATTTCGTTACAACGAGCGAAGCGCATACCCACCTAAAAATTTTACCATTACATCCCTGCCTACAGTTTCGGGTAGGATGGGTTAGGGGACACTCCGTTCAAAAGTCTCCCACGCATTTGAACCCGTGTACACGCGCGCACCAAGACGTAAAGATCTGTAAAGCTGCACACAAGCCTATTCAACAGAAAACCTTTGTAGTACAGCTCCCGACTTTCATGTATACACGGACTATCCTTCATTATCCGTGTGTTCTCCTAGTTGGTGACTTCTAGTGGCCTATACCACACGCTTTCAGGTTTTCAATAGTGAATACTACAGGATTTCTAAGTTTGAATCCGTTCAGTCGTTTTACTATTCTCATTTATAACACTGAACTGTATCCCTAACTGTTTATTAGTCTTCAATAAACTTATAAGATATTTAGGGAAAATTTAGGCGTTAAGTTTTGTTAGCGTATGTCTTAATAGAATTACGTTTTAATCCATAACACGAAAGCTTCATGTGAGAAATTGAAGTATTTCTGGGAATGAAAATTCCAGAAGGTAAAATTTTCTTTAAAGGACATGCCACCAGCAGTAAAACAGCAATAACATGATGATTATGTAGCTAGTGTCGTTTTCATGCGATATGGGCGTTGAAAGATTTGGCAGTAGATCCTAAATAAGCAAAAAGCAGAGGTCCCAATATTAACCTTTGCGGTATCCCTAATTATTTATTAATCTTTAATTAACTTATAAGATATTAAAGTATCAAGTTTATACCTAGGTATATTAACTTATTATACGGTTCAACTATTGCTAACACAAAGACTCATGTGAAAAGCTAAAATATTCCAGGAGATGGAAATTCTGTAATGATGGGAGAGTTCCGCAAGCACTGAACTGTTTTAGTATTCACTTGTTTCTCCTCTTCTCTTTTCCTTTCCGTCTCTTCTTCCTCTTCTTTCTTTCTCTTTCTGTGTGTGATTTATTCTTCCAGTGTACGACATCATTTACGACAATTATGTTTCGGCTGATAATTTCAGAATGCTAACACAGGTAAAACATGGCGAGTGCGTGGAGGGAGAAAAGCAGTATGTCATTCGGTGTTTTGATTCCATGTTTTCCCCTCAAGCGATGGAAACTAGTTCCAGTTTTCATCACCAGGAACCGCATATCATCATCCCGAAAAAAAGCACCACTTAACTATCTGATAGGTTCCTATAGTGGGTACTTGAATTTGAATGTTGATTTGTGTGAGCTTAAGTGTTTGATTGCTTGTGTGCGTGTATCCACAATTCATAGAAGTAATGAAACAAACATAAACAAAAACAAATAAGTCAGCCCCTCCTTGTGCACATGAAACACAGGGTGTATCAAAAGTCACGATCTTTTTAGTGAAATAGGGGAAAGTCGATGAAAATGCTTCACATTTAGTTTCAAAGACTTTGATTAATGAGGCCATTTTTAATCTTGTATGGCTACAACCTACTTGTATTGTATTTCTGGAGTATATGAACTCAGGATCTCATTTGAATTTTTGTTTATGTACTTGGTAGGCACCTCAGACTCAAGCCGGCATGAGGTAAGGAAAGGATATTGGAAAGTAGTCGGTCAGGGCCTAGTTTGTAGGTAAGCGATTTCTGAATTTCGATATCGAACTTCGCTAACAGTGACAAATCGAAATATCGTAGATTTAATAGCGAAAAATCGTTCGAACTCGAAAATCGTTCATATAAAAAAATCGATGGAAATCAATACAGTTAATTTCGAAATATCATTAGAAATCGAGTATCAATCGAATCAAAATATTGTAGAAAATTTAATATCGTACAAATCGAAAATTGTTTATCGATATTCGATATATCGATTTTTCAAAATATCGATTGATTCTTTTTCCAAAAATCACACAGAGCTAAATTTCTGGCATTTGCCTGGTGTGACAGAATTAAAAATTGAAAAAAATATCAGTCGGGATAAACGGCCGCTGCATAGTGCCTTGAATAAATGGGGGTAATGAACAAAACTCAAGAATGTACATTTTTTTATTTTTTAAGAGTTTCTTCCACCAAATTAAAGTTAACTAAACAAAAATCAAGCCAATCGAGGTAGTTGTGCAGTATGAGGTGGTAGGCCAGCGTCTCCAAGATCGCGGGTTCGAATCCCGCCTGGAGTATACACGTTTGTGGGTTTTAATAAGCATTGCCTTCATTCAGTCGTGACGGGCCGAAGTCAAAGATACTAGAAATGGCCCAGACAAATAAAGTTTACTAAACAAGAATCGAGGAAGAGTGAACCTCTGAAAACAAAAGAAGTAAACAGTCATTAGAAGCAGAGCTGAAACGGGTCAGCGGGTTAAGCCTTAGACTGGGTCACCGGTTCTGGGTTTCGGACCCAGTGCCTCGATTTAGATTCGGTAACGCGGAGGACAAAATAGAGTTTTTAAATATTTCCTTCCGTTTGAACAGTATTTCTTTTAGGGGTAACCAGGAAAGGAGATGTTACCCCCAGAGCATGAAAAATATGACGCCGAAATTCCCATTTGTTCATGTTTCCCAGACCGGGTCAATCGGGTCACCGGGTCAAATTACTAACCGGGTCACATATGTTCGGGTCAGATAGCGTCATCCGGTCAACAAAAGTGACCCGGTTCAGCTCTGATACAAAGTGCTTTAAACATTTAGTCATTTCTAAAGTACAAAAATCTTCAAAAATACAAAAGAATTGTAGTAATACATTTATTACATTATGGACGAAATGAAAGTTGTGCTGGAAAAGGGGCAAAATAAAATCATTAATAATATCTTCCATCAGAATGAACAAAACTAACTCTAATGGCTTACAGAACTCGCAAGTTCGTCGTAGTTAAATAAACTATCACTAGAGAACTATCCTGAACAAGGTCAAACCGGTTTTCATTACGAATACCTACTTCTTCAAGATCACTTCTAATATTGCCTTCTCAATGACGCCTCTGTCTTCTCAATGGTCTGTTTCCCTCCGGCTTTCCAACCACAATGGAAAATAGTTTTCCCCATCAAAGCTAGATGACCTGCCCACCTTAATCTTCGCGATTTCATTATTCTTACCACATCGGGTGAGTCGCAAAGACCGTGAAGTTCTTTATTATGGAGTCTCCTCCGTTCCCCAGTCATCTCGTCCCGTATACCTTTCTCAAGACCCTATTTTCAAACACACTTAATTATTTCAGTGTGTTGACCAATTTTTTGGGATGTGTGTATAGATCCATGCATTGGAGAACTACATGAAATGAGGGAGGTACAATTGGTCATTTACTATGCGGACGACATTGCAATCTTGGTGGAGGCGGACTCTAGAAAAGAAATAGAGGATAAAACGAAGATAATAATGGTGAGAGTCAAACAATGGTGTGATAACAATAAACTAACAATATCTACGGAAAAAACAAAATACATAATATTTAAAAGCAAATTGGAAAGAAATCCCACTATAAAATACAACAATGGACTAATAAAGAGGGTAAAGTTATTTAAATATTTAGGAATAACAATAGATGGGAAATTAAATTTTGGAGAACACGTCGAAAATGTCAAAAGTAGAATAGTTAAAGTTGGGAACAAATTGGCGACAATAGCGAACAATAAATATGGTTTACCAATACGCCTACTGAAACTGTATAATAATCAAATCATAAATACAATAGGCACATATGGTGCCAGCGTATGGGCACATAGATTGAACGAAAACAAAAAAACTTGCAGAAGGAATAAACGGAGCGCAGAGGACAGTCTTGAAATTGTCTGAGGCGTACAGGACGGCGCCGGGAGTGGCTCTGAACATCATCTTGGGAGTTGCGCCGCTCCATCTGGAGGTTATTAGAGCTGCAACGCTGTACTGGCATAAAAAGAAGAATTAACCAGGACAACGGAAATTCTAGGGAACATAGTAAATTCAAAAGGAGAAATCGAGAACAAAATAGTAGAAAAATGGCAAAAATATTGGGAAAATAGTAAAAAATCAAGGAGGCTGTTTAACATTGTTAATAACGTTTTGGAGTGACTGAGTTGGGAAGAATGGAACCCATCCAAGGGGATGGTGCAGTTTCTAAGTGGGCATGGGCCGTATAAGCAGAAATTATAAGCATTGGGAATAACGAACACTCCGAACTGTGAATGCGGACAGCTATCCACTCCTGAGCATGTGGTCCTCGAATGCCCCCGAAGCCAGATAGACTCAGATGGAAAAGAAAGACAACAAATAATAGATTTAAGAGCTGAACAACCGGTCCTTGGAAGACATAGTGAAAAATGAACAAACTAGAACTTTCTGGACAGCTTGGCAAGTAGGATCTCGTACATTTGCTTACAGGAATACGTTAATAGGATTTAAAGGGAAACAACTAAACCGATGGTTAAAGAGGAGCTGGAGCTGTTACGGACGGAACAGACGTCCTGGCGTGTCGTTATTATTAATGTTATTCGTGTAGTGTCGTGTCGTGTCATGTATCGTGATCTTGTGCGTATGCGGGAAATAATGAATGGGAATGAATGAGCATAAAAAGGGGATAAGTGGTAAACAAATGCCGACTCACAAACTTTGTGGTTTTACCATCTTAACTACTTCTATGGTCTGCAAAGTACCCCTTGAGGGCAGAGTAGAAGTTGGCTTATATGAAGTGAGATAAGCGAAGAAATAAGGTCATCCCCAGAGCGCTGCCAACCCTTGGTATGGACAGCACAAATTGTGGATGGTATACAACTAACAGTGAAATTGTGTAGTGATGTGATGCGAGTGTAAGTGTTAGTGTAGGTGATGGTGCAGAGAAGAAAAAGATGAGGAGGAGGATCCCCCTGGACCAGCCCCAATCAGGAGATATGGAGGAATAGTCCTGCTGCCCGGAGGACAGCAAAACAGGTCCTTATGATTCCGTGCCTCGACGCCGCGTCAAGGATCGAGACGGGGAGACAAATGGGGATGGCCCACCCCAAATTCCACGGAGAACATTTGCTGATGTCCTTCAGACACGCGAAGTGGATTTGGTGCAAAGATTGCAAAGAGGTGGGGGTGGTATGAAAGTCCCTAAAATAAGAAAAAACACGTAATTTATGTCCGTCTGCGATGGTCTTGTTTCAGCTTTCGCTACAGTAAGGTATTACTGGTAGAATAACCGTTCTGTAAATTTTCAATTTCAACCATTTTATATATTTATCACAAGGTTAGGAGTTTCTGGGCTGAATAAAAACATGCGTTGTCCGATACTAAGCAAATTTTATTTCTTTCGTGACCTCGTTTTGGCTTGTTATATATAGATGCATTATAAAGTATAAAAGCGTGAGACAAGATAGGTCTACAAGTAAACGTAGAGAAAACATAATACATGTTAATGAGCGGAAACACAGGGAATGAAGGAAATGAACAAATAATTACTTCACATATATCAAACTGCTCACAATAATCCGACCTATCCAAGTTCAAATCTTCAACAATGCACGTTGATTGAAAGTTTGAAGCTGGAGAAGGAGAATGAAAAAATCTGGTGAATAGACGTCAGTTCTTGGAAACATTTATTCAGTGTTTTTCTTAGACGCTGTGACTTCTTATCAGTAGTAAGCATAATATATTTAAATAAATCTTTACATCTATATTTTCGAGTTTCGGGTATGATTTTATCTACTTCATTTTAATATTTTATGGGTGGCCTCTAGAGATTCTTCCGATACGTGCCCTATAATCAAAGTCCGGGCAATCAAAGGAGACGATTATTTCAAGAGAATTAAAGGTTCGCCATAAATTTTGTCGAAAACGTCCTTGTTCGTCAGTGTGACTGGTTCTGAAAAACATCTTAAAATTAGGGGAGCAGATTGAAGCAAGATTTTGATTTTTCATCTAGTATATGAATCAGCAAATACACCAACTCAAAAATCTGAGAACCGTTTTCACCTTTTTTCAGAGAACCTTTACTAAAGTAAAAAAAAAAACACACACACATTAAAATGTCTACGTTAACTTCGAATTATTACCACTACTCTGGACATATTTATTGCGTCAAAAATTAATTTCAGTTACCACCTGTATTGTCAACCATAGTGATCGAACGATAATTGCCTGCGGGGAGACTGACAGAGGTGCCCCAGTTGAAAAATGGAACTATCATGAAATACGCACCTCTAGTCGCCTCACTGGATTTGATAATATCTGACCCACCTGTACCTGATTACCGTTCGTGTATTTGTTTACTGACGCTTGTTTACAAAATGTTGACAAATGCAGACTGAATTTGAATTTCATTTTAGGCCTTTATGCATCTAAGGCTCAGGTCAGGATAGGGGAAGGATCCGGGAAGGTCTCGGCCAGGGCCTATGTTGAAGGTTCCATCCCGTAATTGAGAAAAAATCCTGGAAAAACCTCAGTCAGGATGGTCGGCCGGTGGCATCGAATGCACAACCTCCCGAATGCTACACCGACTAATACAGATCTAGCTGATGTAGTCTAAAAACATTCAACTGAATGTTCCTTTTTTTTCGTCATTGTCCTCTGATCAGTAGACTGTGCGCTCTAATGCATCCCAGCGCATAAACACAATCACATAAAACTGGTAGAGAGAAAATAACATCAGATTTGGGGTAACATTCACTTTATCCTATTTTATTTAGTCATCCTTTTTAACTGGTACTTTTACACTACGCGTACTCAGTTTCTCTAAATCTGCTTTAGTTTAGGCACTAGCGTTCTATAGTGCACAAACTGAGTGCATATTGTACAATAATATTAAGTAAACTATAAGGATATTAAGTAAGCTAACGTTAAAATAATTATATTGCATGGCTTCCATACTAAATGTTGGCCGCCATCTTGGTTTTACTTCACTTGAACATGTACTAATTCTTCATATTGGACACCCGAGAAATTCAAATAAAAAGAGGTCAACAATAACAAATAAGTACATTTTTCCAATTTGATGTCCGGCTGATCTCACTCTGTTGACTTTTTATGGATTATAGAGGGCAGTCTGAGGTATTAAAACGTCATTCGGTAAGGTTGCGGACTCACCTAGAAACGTGTTTTCCTTATGCATTTTTACCTTCTGAGTCGATTTATGGCACTCTTAACCGGCGCTAGTGCGCCGTTCCCGAGATATGACACACACGTCGCAAATGTTACTTTTTAAGACTAACCTAGAAACATCTGGAAAACGTGCACTTTATGTATTTTGACCTTCTGAGTCGATTTATGGCACTCTCAACCGGAACGGTGCACTTGAACCACTGCCTGAAGATTTTGGTAATTTGCCGTTGACCATATTAATGCCAAGAAGAAAATTATATTTTGTTTAATAAAGCAGGACACACAACAATGTTTAAAAAAAATATCAAATAGAAATTTACGAGGTGGAAAATGGTTGAATTTTTGTATTATTTATTAAACATTTTTTAACTTTTTCTGTTTTAACGTAGCAATGACTGTGTTTTCGCTTCTTCTTCAACCAGGGAATATGTTTGTAATTAGGTCTATAGAAGTTAGTAAGTAGCTTGGTAGCCACCACTGTGATTACTGATTACTTAGATACTGTGTATTTAGGGTTGCCACCTTTTGATAATTAAATTACGGGACGCTCGGCAAAAAATACGGAACAAATCTGAAATAACCTAAAATGAAAGTAACTAGTAAGGTCCTGTACTACTACATGACTACCGCACAATTTAAAACCTCGATAAGCCCACACAGAGAAAGTACTTAAAAAGTTTTAAGTACTTTAAAAAAACATTAGATCGCTAACTAACGATTCGTTGAATTCTTAACGAAGATGGGTGAAACCCACAGAATATGTGATATGTCTGTAAAATGAAGTATGCTGTTTTATTTTTTGGTAATTAAAAGGATAACTTCAAATAGATTAAAAATGAAAGAACTTCAATCCTTTCTATTTTCCACCGAATAGCCCCCACTGAAATTTGGTCGCCACTGCGTGCCCTAAACTGGAAGATTCATTGGTATCTATATTGTTTCAGTTTATTTGAATTGATGTCAACATTCTAAACGAGATTGCGTAATTCCAAGTCTTGTTACAGTAAACTTTGAACCCATTCGTTCGAGGGATTCACATTGGATTTGAACCCGAGATTATGCGAATAGAAAGCAAGCGCGCTACTAGTTCGACAAACCGTGATCCACTGTTACATTACATCACTGACTTTATTCGGGAGGTCCTGGGTTCGATGCCATCGGCCGACCATCCTGACAGCTTTTCCCAGGGTTTTTCTTCAGTCACACCAGGCAAATGCCGGGATGGCACCTTCAACATAGGCCCTGGCCGACACCTTTCCGAATCCTTTCTCCTCCCCTATCCCGGCCAGAGCCTCCGATGGTTAAAGGCCATAAATAAAATTCAAAATCACTTACTTTAGGAAAATGTTGTGTGGAAAGGGGTGTTGTTGTTTGGAAATACGAATAAAAAGAAAGTAAATTTTTAAGGAAGATTTCGACTAGGGTATTTCATTTAGAGTAAGCACCCTTTAATCCAGCACGTTCAGGACCACGGCTGTGCCGGATTATAAGGAAAAATTTACATGAGCGTTACTGTTATACAAAAGTAACTAAAAAGGTCAACAAACGCCAGAATCCACCCGCAAAAATTCAGAACGTAAACGGTTCGATCGGTGCCGGATTAAAGCTGGAATAGAACTCAAAAGGAATTTCTTTTACATTGCTCCTTGAAACTTCTGAATGTTCCAATCTCATCAATTCCATTTTTACGTATGGAAATCCAGGGCAAGAGTGAACACGTTATTTTAGAATTTTATATTTATTAATCTTTAAGAGATAAAGAGAGAAGAAAGACAATACAGGAAATCCTGATCATTAAAGTAACATATGTTTCCGTCTCCTTTTCGAAGCTGAACTAGGGTATATTTTATACGAAGAGACGAAAAAGCACTCTTTCCGGGAAGGCGGGGGAGAGTAAATGAAAAGAGACGACGATCAGAATTTAAAATATACAAATTAATGGCATATGTAATACATATTACAATAGAACATAATAGTACAAGTGAGCACATAAACAGCTAAACTATGTAATGTTAAATTCATATTATAATCAAAATGGTAAGTTTTTTTAAAAAATTATAAGTCGACACAGGTAAATGAGTAAGAAATTATTTTCAGTCTAATTGAAATTATAAAAGCTGGTTAATAATAAAGACAAAAGAGAAACAGGGTTTTTGAAGAGTCGAAGTTCGAGCAATGTTCATGAAACCATTATTTACAGAGCACACTGAACGTCCCTTCTTAACCCCGTACTCTCTTGCAACACCACCATTGCTTTTCTAAACAGTGCACGTCAATGCCTACCTTGACATGTGTTCCTCTCGTCAACTACCCTAACTACATAATCAAGAACTTTCCCCAGAAATATTTCCGTCTTGAAAAGAAATCACGCTATTGGCTGTAACAACCGCAGAAACTTCGCTTCACTACCAAAAATGTCGACATAACTACGTCTTACTCTCTTCCGATACAAACTCAGTGTTATCTTCCTTTTATCGTGCTGCACCCATGATGGCTTACTACCTTTTAAGGATGTTCTAATAGAGCTATCTCATGATCAGCTAAAGAGTGAAGCCAAAAGACAACTGAGCATCGACCAAGGCGACGCACTTGATTGGTTAGCAGACAGCTACAGAGCTTGCTGCCATCTTTGTTAGCCGAAAACGAAATTTTTGATTTGAGTAAGTGGGTTAACTGGGCGGGACTAAGCAATGACGTTTGGCTTCATGTTCTTGGCGAAATCGCATATCGTCTATTAGAAAATCCTTGCTACTTTTCGAAGTTCAATTGTTTCCCGATGTTGCCAGCTTTACGGAAATCTCATGCTTACTTTTGTTGCCACGCTGTTTACTCTTGCCCTGGTTTCCCATACATTTTATATGCTATGCTATAATTGTATGGATTCCTTTACTTTATAAGCTAACTTACCGACAAATCAACATTAAGAAAAAAAAACGAAATTCTCTTTTAATAGTACGTGGAGCGCAAGTGCCATCTTCTGGTTATTGAACTAAATAGTATCAGACCTCTTTTCCTTCATGACCAGAGAACAATGACAAAAGTCCGTGATGGTATTTGAAAGAGCGGAAGAACATGACTGCATTGCAATTCGAGTAAAAGAACAAATAAACAGGAAAATGGAATGAAACTTGTTTTCTGAGATTATTTAAAATTCTTACGAAGGATTCAATGGCCAACAATTCTATTGTCTTTAAAGGTAGAACATTATTTGTACATTTCGCAGCGAAAATTACTTTCATATTTAAAAAGTAAGAAAAATAAAAAAAAGTGCATTGTAATCTAACGAAACTAAATGAACATGGCTCTTGGTCTTAGTACAGAAAGGGGGGGAAAATCTCTGCAATGGGAAGAATGTTCATTTGCTTTCGCAAGATTACATTTTTCTTTCTCTCTCTCTTACACGGAGAGCATTATTCTATTTACGTTCATTTAGAATCCTTATAAAAGATCACGTTATCGTGAGATATAGCTAAGATGGGTGTCAATAAGGACAGTCTTTGACCACACAAAATATTGAAAAATTGGAATGTTGCTAATAAATGTCTATGACCGGGACTCGAACCCGGTTCTCTTCGTTTCCGGTCCTGTCGAGTCCTGATCACGGCGACTGTCATTTATTGGGTGTTATTTTCAATATTTTCCTGACACAATGTTCTTCTCAATAAAGGTAATGACATCTATACAACTAGTATATTTTGTTTATAGAATTTACTTTCGACTTTGGTCATCGAATTTAGGCATGCACTGTATGACATCAGCCACATTAATTCTGTTCGAGTTATTATACAGTATAATACGATAGAAAAAAATAATAATTTGATCTTGATTCAGCGAAGGAAATTTTATTTTTTTATTTTTTGATCAAGTTCTTGGAGGGTCTACCAGCATGCATGCTTACCAACTGCTCAACCAACTAGCTAGTAATTAGTGAACTGGACGCTCCCCACTAATGACACCTGTGGACGAAGGAGAAGAATTAACAAAATAGAAGAACTTGCATATACACACAAACGGCGATTTCAGCCTGTAATTACTCTTAATTATTATGTAAATTGACCAAGATCATACTCATATCGATTATTTATGTTCCAGTGCTCTTTCGATCCTCGTGTGTGCTTCCAGACTGGAGAAGAGAAGAAGGAGAATAAAGTGAGCAATGGAGGAAGAAAAATGGTAAGAATTAGTGAAGATTAAGGATGGGAAAACAACGATAAATAAAATTAGAACAAAGAACCGAAACACACACACACACACACACATATATATATATATATATACCCACATACAGAGAGAGAGAGAGAGAGAGACTTATTAATGTGGTTTGCACAAATGATTCAGTGTCAATGTGCGGGGCAACAGGAATTGATCTCTCCTCCCTTTCATCTTTCCGACAAGGTTGCCAGTACATAAGAAATATAATTTCTTTTTAAGATAAAACTACACTCCACCTACTTGTTCCAGGGGTGAAGGTCGTACAATATTAATGAAGACTAAGATTGTGGTGCCGTTTGAAATTCGAATAGACTGGCCTTCCTCATTGAGGTTTTCAGCTAGTTTTCCTTAATCACACTTGGTGAATGGTGGGATGAAATATTCCAATGCAACAGCATATTCCATGAATATTGTCCTTCAACTTTTAATGTTCCAGGAATATTCCCATTCCACTCTTAACATTCCAGAAATATCCCTTTTTCACTCTTAACATTCCAGGAATATCTTTTTTCCACTCTCAATATTCCAAGAATATTTCCTTACTCTTAATATTTCAGGAATATTTCCTTTCCATTCTAAAATATTCCTGGCACATTTCATTTCCACTAATACTATTCCAGCAATATTTCGTTTCCACTCTTAATATTCCTAAAATATTAGAAATATTCCAGCCGATAGCTGATGTTCTTCAGTTTCCTACAAATATTATTCTCCGAAGATATCTTGCGTGGCTAGGTCAGTGCTATATCTGATAATGAAATCTTGTTAATATTAGCAAGTTGTCTAAACACTGGGACTACAGATTTTGCTAAAATGTTCCACGAACTTGTCCCTTTCATGGACCCAATTGTATTTTAACCCACGGCCAGGTGCAGAAGGTGGAAGCATGTTAACCATTTGGTCAGCCGGAGACCCGCGATCTTGTGTGTTTTGAAAATGAAACTAAAATTTGAATTTGAATGCATTTATGGCCTTTATGTAACTTTAACTCAGGCTGCAAAAAGGGTACTGGAGAGGGTGCTGGTAAAAACTTAGTTTAAAGTTAGCATCCTGCATTTGCCTGATGTGACTGAGGAAAATCTCTGGAAAAACCTTTGTTAGCATAGGTGACCGCGGGAATCCTTGTTAGGACCATCTGATTGGTAAGCCAACTCTACTAAGGTACGGCCGTTTGATATGAAACTAAAAGCAATTTTTCGTAACCACTGGAAACCCTGAATTTTACCCCCCTCCTACTTCCAACTCAAAAGGTTTTAGATTATAAATCTAAAAGAGTGAAGAGGATGAAGAGGGCATGACTCCCCTCCCCCCACCCAACTAAAGGAGAAGAAATACAAGAGGGGCCGGCTACGTAGATATTTATCGGATTCCATTTTGTATTCGTTCTTCCTTCCCACACATCAAAACAGTCCAACATAGTCATACATACATGCATTCAGGTACATATATACAACATCCGAGCAAGCTTTAAGGGCAACCGTTTTCCACTAATTAATATTTCAAATTACCCTCCTCATAAAAGAGACCCTGCAGAGATGATTATCGGTTCAAGCAAACGTGATCAAGCTAATTAATTACGGCCCCTCTCTCCACCACTCGACTGTTCCTGGGTCGCTCGCCTTTGCGAACCCCTTTCGGCCATAGTCTTTATGTATAACACTCTGTTAACTTTACATACACACATACATGTGTGTATGTGTGCAAGAACCGTGCTTTACATGCACATATCATAAAGTATACATGATCACTAGTAAAAATACCATTGTACTTATACACACTCTCAGAAACATTAAACAAATTGCTAACGCCCACACTTAACGCAGACAGGCATGCATTCACTACAATACATAATTCCATTTTACACACTGACACACACACCACAAATTTATTTGACATGCTTTATTAAAATTTTGAATAAACCAGCTTTTCTAAATGGGTACCCGGAATAACACTGAAATTTTTGGAAAATGAGATAGGGTAGCCCGAGTCCATTTCGGTTAAAGGTGGCCATATCGGATCAGGGGGCAAAAACAGGTCAATACAATCACGATTTACGAGGTTCTTTACTCATCACTGCATCAAGTGAAGTACCATTAAAACCTCATGACGGTATTTCTCTCCTGATCGGAATAGCCCCTTCTGATCGAAATAGACCCAGGCTACCCTATGTATAGAAAAATCTTGTCTTATAGTTAGCCCTAGCCAATCACTCATTCTTAAGTTCAAAATTATTTTATTTTATTTTTCTAAACAAAGAGTTTTTGTTTTCTCTCGTTAAATTAACTTTACTGGAGATCTTAAATTTTTATTCCAATTTCCTTAAATGTAGCTTTGTGAGCTCACTAATAAATAAAGCATAGACTATGAATATTAGTTTTTCTTCTAAAATACGGAATGATTTTTAATAAACAATTATTAGCTTTATTGTTTTGAAAATAATAGAAAATGAAAAATTGAATGATGGCATACCATTATCCCTAACGGCCACAGCCATGTTTTAGGTAACGAGCCGTGGTAGACCGAGTTCTAATCCAATGGATTACGAATTATTGGATTATTATTCTGAACTCAGTTTAACTGAAACAAATATTTGTCCTTGGATTCGTTAATACTCGTCAGAAACATAGATTTAACTTTAGGATTTCGTCGTTATGTTTAACAGTTAATAGGCTTAGCGGGAGACACGTTTCTTAATTAGAAAATCTTGGATTTGAATTCAGAAGAGGCCACGCAGATTGAGACTCCCTGCTTCTCTGTCACATGGATATATCTAAATTCAGGAATAGTACCTTGAAGAAGTTACAGGTACTACCTTTCCAATCATTTTACCTACGACAAGTCTAACCAGGATAACGGTCGTTAACTAGCAACGTGTTACATAACGATAAATGGTGTTCTTTCGTTAGCAGATCTCAGACTTCAGGGTCCCTGCGCATGGTAAATCAATGGTTGTTTTCGATTGCATCTTAACGGGTAGAGATGACGTCCAAAAAATGGTACCTACAGTTTTAAGTATGTACCTAACTACATGTACCTCGCTGGGATTCTTTGATTACAACACATTCAACGAATGAAACCATTCAATATACCACAATAAAGTAAATTTTAAGATACATGTAGACTATGAAAAAAACACTGATCATAGAAGATTAAGTTTTTACTGTCATGAAAGGAGGTTTCTACTACGAATAGTAATCATGAACGCATTTAGAATCATTGAAATGTTTTATAGAGAACTAGTTCTTGCGTCAGCCTGACATGGCGTAGCCAAATGAATCAATTAAATCCTTCCTTATAGAAAAGCCTATTACATTGCATTACATTATTACAATATATCATTACATCTCGTGTTTCTTGAATGTCCTTTCTGAAGAAAAAAAATAACCCTAACCGATATGCAACCCAAATTACAGAAATATTGTGCTGGTTGCATACGAAGAAAGGATATGTGCCCGAAAGGATGCGCAGAAAACAGAAAGTGTTTGTTCGACCCATTCGAAACGGAATGGAAAAGAACATAACACATGCAATAACTAGCTGCTTAACTGGAAGACTAACTGAGAAATTTAAGTTGTAGGCATTTCTAACGCAATATGTTGTTAAAATCTGCTTTTAAAATCAGTTTCTCTCTATCCGGTTTCGCTTAGTCGCTAGCCTATGTTACAGATGGAAGACCAGATAGACGGACAAAGTGAGGCAAAAAGGAAAGCGAAAAATTTGGGTCGGTTTAAAATAAATATTTCAATAGCCCTGGGTTTGAATCTAACCGCTGGTGTGTGTTATTTTGTATCAAGTTGGGTTATACTGCTAATCGTCTCTAAACTTCTTGGCTCAATAACCTACATAGAGCTTTGGTCTGGGTGGATTTCCTTCAAAAAGAGTGTCATGTGGAAGGTTCATTGAGTCCCTATCTGTGATAGACTTTCGAGATCGGAGTCTGCTACCTCTTAATACAAAAAGGTTCCCCAGTTGGCATCATGATGTTACGTCAATGTCGGAATTAGAAGCCTTCACCTGGTATCATTCACATCGAAAGCAGGAATAATACAGCTTTTTGTCTTCTGTACATTGTAAAAAACTGTTTCTTAAAACTGAGAACAATTCTTATCTATGTACCGAGTAATAATTTTCTTAGAAATGAGATATGAACGTTCTGATTTCATTGAACATGAGAACATGTTGGTTTGAAAATAAGCTCAGTAATCTTATTTACAAACTAGCATGTTCTCATTTTAAATAAAATGAGAATGCTGGTATCCCATTTCCAAAATAATTATTTCTTAACGCACAGATAATTTTTTTCTCAATTTTAAATAACAGTTTTTTTACAGTGTAGATAATACAAAAAAGGTTACATTATTTTTGCTTAAAGCCTAGTTCTGATATTCCAAATACTTTTTGCCGACACCTTTGAAGCCGCCACTAAGTTCTCTTTATTCAGCTGGTGCAATCCTCTGTTCACTATCTCTCTCTCTCTCTTTTATTTTGCACCTCTTTAGTCAGGAAAGATGGCATCAGGATATTTTAATGAACCGCCTACGATTTTGCTGTGGGTTTTTAATTGCAATCACACATGCAATCAAGTGCTCATGTATGTATAATGAAAGCCGACTGCGATGTTGATTGCTGTACTGTCTGGTCGGTCACCTGGTCTTTAATAATTAATGTTGCAAATATATTCACAGTCAAAAGTCATTTGTCTTCTGGTAATATCAAAATATATGGGAACCGAGTCATCCATGGAACACATTTGCATTCTTGCGGTTCTTACACAAGATAAGAATATGCTCCTACTGAGATTATTGTCGCATCATAAACTTCATTATATTAACAACCTGCTGCTCTTGTAATGCAGGATGCTCGGTGTTTGATATTATCAGGACAATTCCCAACAAGTTATATACATCCATGTAAAATGGGATTATTCTTATAGAAACTTCTTGCTAGCAGTAATACATGTTTATATGCAGATTGCAGATATCCTTTCACTGACAGTGTAAGACCTCATTTAATTTAATACTGAGGTCAGTAAATTCACGATGTTGTGGAAGAGATAAGCCCTTTAATAAATTATCAATACTGTTACAGTATTGTGTTGTTGTTTTTTTTAAAAAAAAGATTGTGATCAAATTTGAATATCAAGTAGAAAATTTAAATCAATGAAAGGGCTTTTGTTATCATTATTACTCTTATGTCGAAAGTGGCACGTCCTTCAGGGTTCTTTCAGTACTCTCCAGACATTCCAATTTTAATATTTCCTTTTCTCTCTTCTTTAATACTGTCAAGGATTTCCATTCGTTTTCTTCTTCTTTTTTCTTTTAACTCCATCTTCATTCATATTCTTTAATATACACTAAATCAGAAATGCGGAAATTTTCACTATATTTTCGATGTGAAAATGATTTCAACGAAAATTATTGAATTTCAATCAAAAAGAGTGGTTTCAATGAAACGCTCTCGATTTGAATCGAAAATGTGATCTTTTTAGATGGTATTCCGATGCTTTACAGATGTAATTTATTGTTGAAACTTGAAAGAGCGATTTCTCATCTTTTTAGAGTGGTTCATAGTGCATAATGGGTATTAGTAACGTTTGTTTTTCCCCATTTGTTTCCGCGAAAGTTATCGAAAGACGAAGGCCTACTTTGAAGTTAATCTCGGTTAGTTAAAAATGACAACAGAAAAGCTGATAACTTTTATCAGTGACAAAAGCATACGAGAAGATGTTAGGAGTAAGATACATACAAGGAGTCTTTGAATGTTATTGTTAAGTATCTGACGATACGAAAGAGGCCATTTCGAGGGCGATTTCTCTCAATTGGTCGACTAGTCTAGCGGAAAAGGCATTGGATACCTGGCCGGAAAGTAGCTGGTTCAAACTGTACATAGATCAAGTTTTTTTTAAATATATCTTTTTCATTCATAACAACATTATTTTGCTTTCTTTCTACTGAGGATACTATTTTGCTTCTTTTCACCTTTTCAATATTTTATTGCGTCGTTTTCATGATCAAAAGTTGAAAATTCTATCTCAATGGATGGAAATTCATCTAAAAAAGACTACATTTTCATCGAAAACATTCCATCTAATTTCGAGAACAAATTTATCATCCTTTTGTTCGATGAAAATCCCATCTAAAAGAGTGTTCTTCTTTCTGCTCTTGTAAGACGAAATGTTTCACCAAAATCGAGCGGAATTCTGCTCTTTTAAATTAAGTGTGTATACAATCTCCGTGCAGCGTTTACTACTTTATTTTTCCCTTCTTTATTATCTGTATTATTGTTCGTCTCTCGGAACTACTTTCTTTAACACTTCTTTATGACTCATTTTCTCTATCAAGCTTATATTTTCCATCCTCCTCCATAAAAACTTACAATTTTCTCTCAATTTGTCGAATCCATGTTTTGGCTCTACATAACACAATACTCTATACGAAACGTTTGATAAACCTTTCCCTCAAGTAAATAGATTATTCGGGTATTACGTCATATATCATTTATTATTTAGTATATCTTACCATTGCTTCATCGACTTATCCGTCCACTCCTTAGAGGCGTTATGAAATGAAATTCAAATTTGCGATTGTTGTCTTTCAAATCTGATTTAATCCAATCCTTATCAACGGGCTGGCAAATCAGCCAAGTTCTTACTTAAAATCATTAAAATCAGGAAAATTAAGTTATTAAAAAGTAGAGCAAACCACTAAGCAAAACTTGTTTGAAAGAACCGACCACTATTGAGAAGACGAGTATTCTGATTTTAAGAAATTGTTTCCCATCCATTTTCAATATTTCTAAGCTTTTAGGGTAAATTGTAATTGCCTTTATCAAGGACTCTTTAGTTCGATAGCTACAAAGAATGTTACATTGCATAACAACAAAATAACCTGTGAAACAGAACAATTCCTGTTTTGTTTATTATTATTATTATTACTCTTACCTGGGAAACAGTTAGTGATGTGTAGACTTAACATTATCTTTTCAGCACAGGCAGCTTTAACATGTGGACAAATGTTTTCCGGACGATGAAGTAATTCATTAATTTGATCTTTCACATTTTTTTCAAAGTTTCATGTAAAATTGTCTTAAATTTCCAACACTGAATAAATTAAAATAAAGTCAATTAAATACTTGCTGGTGAAGAAAAGAAATCATTTCTCTCAAGTGACTGTATCTTTAACGAACCTTAAATTTAAGAAGTAGAAAGAAAAATCAATCTCTGAATGATTGTTTCCTCTTAAAAGTGATTGATTATATACAGCGTGTATAAAATATAAGGTTTTTAACTTCAATCACTTCAAAAGAATAAAGTTACTATTTGCAATTTAAAAAAGAAACTTTTAACAATGCAATTCTTCAACTATTTTACACAATAAAAAATACCTGTGTTAATTCAACAGAGTGCGGTGTCACAGCGTGACTACTACTTTTTTTGTTAAATGAACACAACCTACAATGTTGATTTCGGTACTTGCAGCAAGAAAAAAAAGTTACGGCTGCAGCATAATTTGAACATGGATTACAGGGTTAGAAGTTAAAAGCTAAATCACTCCACAAAAAAAATAGACTAGATTCGAACAGAATAGGGATATAAAAAATGTTGCTCAGCCCCAAACGCAAACAAAGTTACTGACACGATTTGTTTAATCACTTTTCCATTTGTCAATTAAATTGAGAATATGCTCAATTTCTGCGAAAGCAAGTAATCAAGATGGCGACAGCAAACACTTAATGTCTAATCAACACCTTGATTTAACCCCCAAAAGTGTTGAAATAACATAGGTGCTGTTCTACTTTTAGTATTTTGGAAAACACTAGAATCTAGTTACATCAATCCATGAACCACGCATATTTCGTCTGCCCTCACACTAAATTCCGAAAAGCGGAAACCCGCTCGATTTGAGCTGGATATTTCATCTTGAGAGAGCGGAAAGAGGGACCACTCTTTCAAAGCGGATTTTCATCGGAGAAAAGATGAGAAATTTCTGCTTGAAAAAGATGGGATCTATAGAAGTTATTTCCAATGGGATATGTGGTAGTATTTTCAATAGGTACGTAATCTGTCTTAAATTAATTTCCATCCATTTAGATTTTTTTTTTGTCTTTTGAAATGAAAACGATGCAATAAAATTTTGAAAATGTAAACTGAAGCAAAAGGTAGTATTTATTCATAAGTAGCAAGAAAGACAAATATTGTTCACATGAATTAAAACGAATAAAAAAACTTGACCTCAGTGAGATTTAAACCAGCTACCTTTCGTCCAGTGATCCAACGCCTTATCCACTAGGCTAGGCGGCCAACTGAGGGAAAACGCCTACGAAATGCTCTCTTTCGTCTCGTTAGGTGCTTGAGAATAACGTTCAAAGATTTCTTGTATGTGAAAAATGATTGCTTACGTTAAGTGTACTATTACCGATCAAGCAAGATAAGTGTAAAGTTTTAGCATACAGGCTGATAGCTAAAGCAGTGCCCGAATTCACTTTTACACATTTCCTTATCGAGACAATCGTGTTTCCCCTATCCAGAGAACGTTCCTGTTCTTTATCGATGATGACCCCAAAAGATGAGCCAAGCCAAAGACTACAAGAAAATAAACCCCGTACTCAAGTAAAACATTGCTTTTAATCAAAGGAGGAAGGGAACTTCCGAGTCGAACTAAATTCCTGTTACGCATCATATTTGACAAGCTTCTGCAATAATATTAGTCATTGGATCATCAACCACACACAATAAATATACACGAGTGTTCTCCGAAATTCTCAATTACTAGAATAACAAACTTTATATCTTTACACACTAAATAGGTGTATTGTCAAGATTAGAGTCCGTCTTGCGAAACAAGGACCATGCTTCGATCAACGTTTGGAAAAAACAACCCTCTTGTATTCTGAGAACTTTTTCGTTGATTACCCTACCGACTGCGCCATCTGCTGTAAAATGTATAAATACAACTAAACTCTTATATTGGAGGAATATCTAAAGTCCATCCTTCAAGAGTAGTAGTGTGGTATGACTATCTTAATCGTACTTTCCGAATGAACAGTGTAAGTTCTAAAGAGTAGCGTGCTGATACCTAAGGATAACACAACTGACTATCAGAGGAACAACTTGATGAAAATAAACAGTTAATGCGCAAATCAAAAGACGAAAACTATGTATTACCTCCACATATATTATCATCTACAACATGCAATCCACGTACTTTAATCTGGCTTTCTTTACTCATAATCTCACAAATTACACCTTTATCTTATAGGCAGCACTAGTATCACTTTAAATCAATGTATACAATTACGCCACATCAGTTAGATTCTGGTCGTTAAGGAAATCAACAAAAACTTCTCAAGAGGCTTTTAGTTTCAAGCGTTTAGGTTTAGGTTATTGCTGCTGACGTCTTCTGATATGTTATTGTCACTGAGAGAAGTTCTAAGCTCTTCCGTTGTCATTTTTAGCTAAGAGAGATTAACTTCATAGCATGCCTTCGTCTTTAAATAACATTCAGGGTAACAAATCGCGGAAAACAAACTTTGACTGGTACCCATGATGCATTATGAACCACTCTAAAAGATGAGAAATAACTCTTTCAATTTCGTAGAATAAATTGCATCCGTAAAGCATCGAAATTCCATCTGGAAGATCACATTTTCTAACGAAAGTAAGAGTGTTTCGTTAAAAAAGAAAATTATTTTCGTTTTGAAATTCAATATTTTTTTTATAAAATCGCTTTGTTAACAAAAAAGAATGCAAATTTTCACTCTTCTGAATTGCTGTATATTTTGATACCAAAACTATCCACGTGTAAATAATAGACGGTTTTGCGGCTCCATCCAACAGGCCTTTTATTGTAGTGGGGGTTGACGCACCATTTTCCAACATTAAAACTTCTGTTCTAAAACATTAAAACGATGTTTTTCATCAATTTTTGTGCACGCAGTGAAAACTTCACAACAATGTTGTCCATCATAACTTTTCATCGCCGACATGGAGAAAAGATTATAGGAGCGTCAAGTGCGTATAGTGTTAATATTGCGAACAATTCATGCTCGACGCATGTAGTAGCTAGTAGAGTCAGTTGTGTATTTGTTGCTGGAAATCCTTCCCTTGGATATCTTCTGTGAATCTTCTTGTACATAAGTTTAATATTTCAAAATGGCGTTGATTTCAGTTGTCATAGTAAGTTAAGATTTTGATTTCTTATTAGATTTTTCCATTGCACAAGAATGGAGTGCAGAATAAGTTTAAAACCTTCAAAATGGTCATCTCCATCCCCATCAGCGTAACCTCTATCTCCAACAGTGTTTGTCGACTCTGTTTGAACGCCATACAATTCCACACCCTTTGACAGATTGGAACAAAATTTAGCACACATATTCCTTGGAACCTAGAAGGATTAACTACAGCATTAAAAGGTTGCCAACCACCCGTAAAGGGGGTGAAACTGGCTGTGGGTGCAGCTTGGAAATCGCTTGAACTAGAAACTTGATATTTGGCACGGGAATTCTCCGTTTCAATTAATTAGGAATAGCTATCTCAATTTTTCGATTCGGTGCTCCTCCAGCGGGTGAGGGGGCGAAAATCTCTTAAGGAAGGGAATATGACAACTCGAAAACTTTTAAAGTTTAGAAACTTGAAATTTTTCATGCATGTACTTTAGGACATAGAACAATAATTAATGACAATATTACAAGTCGCCTCCCTAAAGTTTTAATTTATTAACCCAGCACCAACGGGCGGGATATTAAGCTAGTAGATGATAATATATTTTAATATAATAATATTATATTTATTTTCGTGCTATGAACAGTTACAGATCTATAAAGCACGGAGTCATACACAAGGAAAAAATAAATTTAAAAAGCATTTTTTTAAAAGAAACACGCTTTTTTAAGCAAAGAAAAATGGACTTAAAAATAAAAAATAATAAATTTATGAATTGGAAAATAATAGCATAGATGATCTTGCTTACCTTATCATAAAATCATTATATCTAAGAGCACTCACGCTTTTCTTTTCCAATTCACACACACACACATACACATACACATACATATATATATATATAAACTTTTTGGTCCAGTTTCTCTGCTTAAAAAAGCTTATTTTTTAATCTTAATTTATTTTATTTATTATTCTTTTCGGGTTATTTCGGTGTTCATACTTTTTTCCAGCTATCTTGTGGTCCAAATCCTAAAGTGTACTGCAACCAGCCAAACCCAACCGCAGTGCAGGCTAGTATTTATTTTAGGATAAAGAAATATGTAATAAAATGTTTTTAAAATGTATAAATATATAGGAATATATGAAAGTAAAAATGGAGTGTTGTATTGTCACCCGACTTACGTGGCTGTGCAAAATGTCATCATTGTATGACGTCAGTGAATGAGTTAAATTAACGTTGCAAGATTTGTACCAGAGATGAAACGTGATTACAAAGTAAGTTAATAAAAAAAACTGTAATAATAAAAAGTTCTAAAAATAGATGACATACAAACTAAAAAGGATTAAAAATTGGATTGTATATAACAAAAATTACTTTATAGCATTACCAGATAAAATAAGAACATTATGATTCGTCTTGTACAAAGGTGTAATACAATCCAATCCTATAAAGATGCTACTATTTGATCTCTACTGTACAAGCTAAAAATCCTTAACTTCACTTATACAGGTAATTAATACAAGGTTTCAGCACAGAATTGTTCTATTAAAATTCTATATCTAGTTAATATTAACAAATAAACAACCTTGCTAGACATTAGAATTTCCAGTTCAACGCTTGAGTAAAATGTCATTTTTATTGGCTGCAATTATAAAATTGATTTTTCTTGTTTTACGCTGTGGTATTACGTAGCTTATTCTTTCTGTAAGGTACTTACACTGAATTGCGCTCGTCAATATCTTGTTTAAGAATTTTTTATCAGCATTTTTGCGTCTGTATTCTAATTTGTCATTATTGAAATAATCACATCAATAGTTATACCTAAATAAATAATAAGGTGAAGATTTTGAACAGATTTCATTTTTCGACAAACTGTTTGTATTAAGCCATTCCACACGATGGATGCATATTCTACTTTTGTCTAACTAAGATTATATTTGTGTAGGAGTATATATGTTTTAACTTGGTAGAACTCGTTCCATCGGATAATATAACTTATCAGTTTCCTGGCTTCTCTGATGACTTTGCTCATACGGTTAGCAAATTTTAGACTAAAGTTAAAGTGAATAAAAAGATCATTGATTTCATCTACTTTGGCAATATTTGCGTTATTCACCATATAACTACTGGTATAGCATTGAATAATAATAATAATAATAATAATAATAATAATACTTGAGAAACTTCGAATTAAGTTAAAGTAAGTACTACTAAGAAGATGATATTTTATCACTTCTCTGAAGAAAAACTGGTAAACAAAAGCATCAATCCTAGACGTTATATCTCCTGTTTTCAGTAATATAAATGACATCCAGCTACTGAAATTCTTAATAAACAACCCGTTCAACACTGAAAAAAATAAACTGAGAACTACATCTATATTGATACTGGTTTAGAAAGGATCTTCCTTGTGTTTTCATCCTCGTCCTCTTTCTTTACCCCTCCACATTTTTCCTCTTTCATGCTTCCATTGTTATTTTTCAGCAGTCGTTTTGAGACATGACTAATGTTTATAGGCAAGTAAAAATACACCGGAATCCCTGTGGCTCACAGCGATTCATCATTGGCCAAAACTAACCAAAACATAGAATATATCGTCTGTAATGGCGAATACTCTCTTTTTTCTTTTTTTTCTGCGTATCTGCCTTTCCGCTCTTTGCCTGTTTCTCTAATATTTTTCTCTTGCAATAACTATATTTCGATTTCATATATAAGAAAAAGAAAGCGAGAGAGAGAGAGAGAGAGGGAGAGAGAGAGAGGGAGAGAGAGAGAGGGAGAGAGAGAGAGAGAGAAGAGACGTGAGCACAAAACTGTATTTTACTTCAAAACCCGGCTTTCCTGTTTCCATCAAAATGTACTTTTTTGTTTGAGGGCACGTTTATATTTTTTGCTTATGATTTTTCTTTTAACTTTTCTAAAAAAAAAATCGAGATTCATTACAAGACATACTTGAATGCACTTTTATTCAAATGCAGATTAATTCTGTATGAGGACAGAGTGCAATATAAAATGAAAGAGCAAACAAATTGTTAAATGTTGATAATTAGAGTGCAAAAACGCAAATGTATAAAACAAAGTCATCCATAAACAAATAGTGAAAAACAGCAACCTCAAACCAGAAAAAACACCCTACTTCAAATTCAGCGCCAGGCTCTTATTACAGACATCGCAATTCCTCGAAACCATAACCTAGAAACAACGCCCTCTACAAACATAAACTGAGAACTGAGCTATGATATGAAACAAATATGGACACCTAAGTCACTAAGTGTTTGTTCCATAATTATAGCGACAACTGGTATTGTTCAAAAATAAATGATGGATCATCTGCAAGCCCTCAACATCAAAGGTTTGGTGTCCTTAGTTCAAAGATCCGTCGTAGTAGATACATGCCACATTATCAGAAGATTACTACAGACCGAAATATAAACTCACCGCTTCACATATGTGATGTGTACGATCAACCATTCCAAATAATAATGACAAGTAACCATCTAACTACCTACGGAACTCGCAAGTTCATCGCAGCAATAACAAACGCTCGCCATTGGATTCTATCCTGGGCAACATCAAGTCACTTTTCATCATGAACACCTACTTCTGGAAGATCTCTTCTAATATTGTCCTTTCAACGACGTCTCGGTCTTCACAATGGTCTCCGTCCATCCGGCCTTCCAACAATGATCTGCCCACCTTAGTCGTCGCGAATTCATTATTTTTACATCTGGTGAATCGTATAGTCTGTGGAATTCTTCATTATGCACTCTTCTCCATTCTCCAGTTATCTCGTCCCGTTTCGGCCCGTATATCTTTCTCAAAACCTTATTTTCAAATACACGTACGTACTCCAACTTTCGCAACCGTAAAGTATTACCGGCAGAATAACCGTTCTGGATATTTTCAATTTCCTTGATATTAATCGCGATGTTAGAAGTTTTTGGACTGAATAGAAACATACGTTCCCCGATACTAAGAGACTTTTTATTTCTTCCGTGAACTCATTTTTGCTTGTTATGTATGCTCCCAAGTATTTAAATTTGTTTACTTTCTCTATGACCTCATCCCTAATTCTTATGTTTCTATTTCCTTCATTCCCTGTGTTTCGGCTAGTTATCATGTATTTTGTTTTATTTATGTTTACCTATATCTCATCGCATACTTCTACTAAGAAGTCCGTGTTGCTTTGTAGTGCATCTATATCGTCTCCAATTAAATGTACATCATCTGCGTATATGAACAGTTGATTCAAACCATTCAATGTTAGTCCATTTTGGTAATTTTATATTACCCCTTTAATTTTTATAATCGTATATTCTAAAGCAAAGTTAAACAGAAGTGGTGATAAAACATCGCCTTCATCCGTTGCGAAGCTTGAAACTATCTGACATATTATTACCTATCCGTACTCTGCGTATGGGGTCGCTGAGACACATAGGCTGTTCTTGAATTGAATTTGATTTTTGGCCTTTAGGATAGGCTGTTCATGTTCATGAAAAATACTAGAATATTAGAAGAAAACTCAGTGTAACCTTTACTGTTGACTGGAACCAATCTCACAATAATGAACTTGCCCATTGCATATACTTTCTATGTTTATATTCTTTTCTGTGTTGAATGTTGAAGTTCTGGCTTAAGTATGTCCCATCTTAGGGATGATGTCCCTCAATGACCACTCTCCCGAGATTAGGGGTTGGAAAGTGGCGGTCAGGGCTTTTACTTGAAATATCATACCTGCGTTCGCGTGATGAACTAAAGAAAATCTTTGAAAAACCTCAGTCAACTCGCGTTCCTCAGCATTGCTGATACGAGTCTGTGAGGTTCCTAACTGATTGGATCATTGGCTCATAATGTGAACGAAAATCTTTTACACTTTATTTAAAGCCATAATCAGGAAATATGTTAGGGCTCCACAGCGTCGTATTTGGGTTAAAAGGGGTCTGTGGTAAAAAAAAAAGGTTTGAGAACCACGGCAGTAGACTCACGCAGTGTCATTTCAAAAATTAAACAGTATACTAGGTTATCAACACTCACCACCGGACGGTATCACTTCTTAACTCTTAATACCTACTGTATTGATATCAATCACCTTCCGATATTAGTATAGTGCATAGTTTAAGATCTACGGCGAAATATTCATTGCATTTACCATGATTTGGAACTACTTTTGGACTCCAAGTTGTAAACCCTGTGTCTCGATATCGAAGCGGAATTTGACCCACGTTTATTTGAACTTTGTTATCGTTTCGATGTCAGGGTGTAATCATCCATTCTTTACATCATTACGCTCCTGTAAACACATCTTGTAAACATCCTGTAAACATCATTGCGCTCAAGATTTTAGAATATTAAAGAAGTAGTACCATAAATAGTAGTACACAAGTAAAAGATATCTGATACTTGCCGATGATATTGTGCTATGCCATACTAATACGGCAGAGCTTGAAAGGAAATTAGACACTTGGAGGAAGTCTCTAGAAGATGGAGGCCTAAAAAGATTAGTAGAAAGAAAACTGAGTATCTTGAGTTTAGCGGAGAAGGAAATGGAGAACTGATGTTGCAAGAAGAACGATTGAATAAAGTGAAAAGTTTTAAATATTTAAGGCTCATTTGTTACTGGGAATGGCACTTTCGACTCGGATTTGGAAGAGGGATGGCGAAATTGAAAGAAAATAAGTGGCATTCTCTGTGACCGCAGAATCACGGTGGAGAATACAGAAATTATTTACAAAACAGTGCTTATGCCAGCAAAGGTGTACGGAGCAGAAACATGGCCAATAAAGAAAGCATAAGGAAAGAGATTAAAAGACACGGAAATGAGAATGCTACGCTGGATGTGTGGGATAACAAGAAGAGACAGAGTGAGAAATGTGAGAGTAAGAGGAACAAACAAGGTTGTAGAGATATCTACGAAGATACTAGAAAGAGGACTGCAGTGATTTGGACATGTAATGAGGAGAACAAATAACTATGCAATCAGAAGAGTGGAGGCAATAGAGCTAGAGGAAAGCCAAGGAGGAAATGGATGGATAGGGAGCGTTAAGAAAGTTCAGGACATGGCTTTGTGGAGAGGCCTCATCAGAAACGTCGACCCCACGTACGTAGGAAAAGACGGAGAGAAAGAAGACTTGTATTAGTGGTGGCGGTAGAAGCATAGCAACAGAAGTAGTAAATATATTTGGGTCGGTAAGAAAAGAATGACACTCACCTGACTTGGATATGTTAGCACCATCTTAGTCCTATAATTGGTCCTAGGGCTACCTAGCTAATAAGTATTTTTTTTTTTTTAAATTTTAGTTCAATTATAAAATGGAAATTCACTAAACCTCGTTCATCCGGACTTGATGGGACCAGACGCGTTCCGGATAAACCATATTTGCGATTTGTTCATGATGTAACCCCCTGCAAACACAGAAATACAGTACCAAAATGCTTTATTTTCTAAAGACAACATTTTTTTTTTTTTTAATAAATTGCGGACAAATACGGTACAACACTGCATATTTGCTGGAGAATAAATGAGACGCGTTTACTTGTATACGATGTTCAGGTATTTCGAAATTGATCAAAAATTACCTTTTTTTTTCCTTTCGAAAATCGTTCCGGATAAACCGGAGTCCCGGTTAAACGAGTTTCGGATAAACGAGGTGCTACTGTATACTTCGATTATTTTTATATATATATATTTACTTTACTAGAGCGCAAAAACTGAAATTAAAGTAGCGTTCGTCATTGTCCAGGTGACTCATGAAAAACCTCTGCATCGAAGATCTCTGCAGGTGTCGTTGGCAATCATTATGGCAATTGAGGGTATCAGACACCAGGCAAGTTGAATTTAAATATTACAAAAAGAAAACATGAAAAAACAACCTCTAATCAACATTTCAAAAATGTCTTTCCTTGCTTCAATGCACAAAATTATCCTGACGAACTGACTGCAACAACTGCTCCACCCATAAAACAATTTTACATATGTCTTTGACTCTAAACATTCTTATCTTTGCAAATGATGTGCAAAATGAACATTAGTCCTCTCAATGAAAATAAAAGAAACTTTATGACATTAAAAAAAACCTTAGCGTCTTGAAATGTCAACCTAATTAAAATAAGCAACGGAAGAAAATGAGAAAGATAAAAAAAGTATGATTTTTCGTTTTAGAAAAAAAAAGAGGGGAACTTGTTAGGAACTTTTTTCTGTTTAATGTTTTTTTTCTGTGCTTCGCAGCCGCCTTAAACGTTCTTGCGTGGTTCTCTTTCATAAGACAAAACGTTTCTCTGCATCACTTGACTGTCAGAACTTGTTTCATTAACTGCCTACTTCAACAAGAACGCGCTCATGTCCTCTAGATACAGTGTAGCCATCTGCAGGAAGATTTCGCCAAAATGTTAGTGAATGAATTATTCGAAATTGCATATTTTACTAGCTGATTTGACCGCCTGTTGGTGCAGGGAGAATAAAATATGTTGGAAACACTAACAGTTGGTCTACTACTACTGCTACTACTATTGCTGCTGCTAATGCTATAGCAACAAGAAATACTACTACAGTTAATACTACTAATACAAGAACAACAACAACAACAACTACTACTACTACTACCACTACTGATCATATCTTACTTATTAAACTTTCTTCAAATCTTAGTAACTGAATCGATATCTAAATCAAAAATTTAAATAATTGATTTCTGATTTCTAATTTGTAACAATCAAAAATTTAATTTAAAAAAATAAAATATTTAAGTTATTTTTGTTTGAAAATAAAAATAATTTCTCTCTGGAGGGGAGTTGACTTGTAACATTGTCATTAATTGTTATCTGTACTAACAAGAAAACCGTCAATGTCATCATATCGAAACACCGCCGGTGGCAATCAGTTCAGCCCTATAAACAGCATCATCAGGTGCGTCATTGAAGGACATTTTTCCATCACCCAAAAGAGGGAGCCTGCGAATTTCGCACCCACGACGACCAAAACAAAGTGCCACCGTCTTGACATCATCACGTCATATTGCTGCATTGGAGTTAAAAATTGGTCCGAAGATCTTGGTTGCCCTCATAAACGTCAAATCAAAGACACAATCGGCTAAGAAAAGGCTTCTAGCAACCCTTGATGACAACGACGACGACTCCGATTCTTCGCACGAGCCACCTGCGAAGAAGTCCACATTTGCACCCTTGTAACGGAGACACACACACGATTTCTGCAACTTCTGTTTATTACAATACTCTGATCCACGATGTGCTAAATTTGGGAACTGGATTCAATGCCAAGGCAAAGGACGCGAATGGTATCACGAAGGCTGTGTGGGATCTAACGGGATAAAACAATTTGTTTGCGGTAAATGTCGAATATAAAAATTTCCTTGACATTCGATGATCATTTTCTTCTCCAGGCTATAGCACAACTACCTCTATTAATAGCACATTACATATTGTGTTTGTTTACATGTTCTATGCTATCATTTCTATTTCTTGTGTGTTCTATACTATCACTTTCATTACTTGTATGTTCTATGATATTTCCACGTAGTATGCTTAATATTAAATATAGTAACCTAGCATTACTAGTTTTGTTTATAGCGATCGAAATCACCCACATACGTGTCGGAATCACCTACCTAGGGCGGGTCTTTCCAGTCGACAACAGGTATTTACAAATTTATATATATATATATATATATATATATATATATATATATATATATATTAGGGTGACAACGAAAATTCACTTTTGTATTTGTAATTGTCTCAGGGTCAAATTTTACTTCTCTTTATCTCAAATGTTTACTACAAAAGTTTTGAAATAATTACACAATATTTAGTGGTCGCTCAACGCATCCATAAATTCATTTACAACCAATAAAATGTGAAAATTCACCTATAAATACTATGAAATTAAAAAATATGTTTGGAAACATTCTTTAGTAATATTTATGTTTTACGAATGTATATTCTTTAAGTATTTAAGTTTGCGAAAGTTTATTCAACACAACAAACAAAAATGCTTTGACTGAGAATGGATTTACTTGGGGTAAGGAAATTTTTTTCTGTGCTGCTCTACAACTTGGAGAAGAAATTGAGACTGATCTTCCTGATTGGTCAGTTTTCCATTGAAATTTTGAATCAATGCAATTTCTCGTTCTGCCAGATCATTTACAACATGCAGAGCTTTCACACGCTCTCGGGTCTGAAGGAAACTATCGTTCGATTCCCATGTTTCAGGGTTTTCTAATAAAAAATCCGTGGAGATCTCCAGTGCTTCAAACAGCTTTCTGGTGTTCCTGGAAACGAAGTCACTTAGGGCTTTTATCCTTCGTGGTCTCCTCATATCTTAAGCCCACGAGTTCTTCTCCATCACTTCCATCCCTAAATAACGCTGTAACCATGTCTTTCTTCACGGCTGCGTGGACTTCAGGATCAAAGAAACTGAAACCAAAAAGTGGTTCGCTCAAATACCACAGATGCCATGAGAAACTGTGCATTGCTGCTTCTGGAAATTTTGCATTATTATTCTTGTAGGAATGAATGCGTCTTAAGAGATTCTGGTCATTCCTTGGAGTTGAAAGCGCAAGAGAAGAGGAATACCATGCCTTCAAATACACTGCGACGACAAATATGTTGAAGTCGCGAAGCCCGTTCAGCTCACGAGACGTAAGGTAAAACTGTGACGGGAAAATGTATATCTTCAGGCAATAAATCAATTTCGCCATCCATCGTGCACGATGGTAGGCTCCAGGAACGTAGAATATGATACTTCCTGGAAGAACTTCGCCAAGAAATATGAGAGCAAGTTGTAAAAGTTCTCTGTAATTATCTCTGGGTTGAGAGTGCGTCAGTTGCTGCTTGAAGAAAGATATCAGTTCATACTTTACTTGGGTCAAAAGCTCTGCGACAACTTCGTCCTGGATTCCGGTATCGAACTTCAGTTTGTCAATCGAGTTCCATGCCTCAGAGAACCGTTGAAAGAGTTTTGTGTGTGGACCCATTGAAGCACCGAAAACCATGTCGAACACTCTCGCCAAAATTAGTTCCATTATGTGATGCCTGCAAGGGACCCTGATCAGATCGTTCTGCATTTCTGTTCCAGCAGGGTACAAGCTCCATTTTGTGACCCCGTGTTAGATGCTGTTGTGTCAAAGCACATGAAATGCACACGTGTTGTTAAGTTCCAATTCTCGAGCAATTTCAGCTTCCGACTGGGAGGCACCACTTCCATTTGGAATAGCAGGCACTCCTAATAGTTTCGTGTCACCGTTCTTAGAAACGAGAACCGCTATGCGATTAACTGATTCCTTTGAGGTGAGAGCAGGTAACAACTTCTCATCCCAATGCACTGTAAGTGGACCACCAGATGAAAAAGACGAACAAATTTCACTAGCGATTTCTTTGCGGTTCCTTCTGCGTGCTCTTCTAATAGATTCCCTATTAACACAGATTTCTCGTGAGCTGTGGTCCAAAGCTTCCGCTGCAGCAGTTAGAACATGAGTGGCATTTCTGTCGCTGATTTTTGCACGATCCAGTGCTGAAGACAGCTCTGGTGTAATAATGTTGGCTGGTCGACACAACTTTGGCTTCTTTGTAACCGACAGCCTTCGGGAAGTACCACCCCTACCATCGTTCCCCGTCTGCCTTTCTCCCTCTGCGCCAGTAAAAATTCGCGATCTTCTGGTATTTTAATAAGTTGAAGAGCTTCTGCATGAGCCACATCGAAAAGATCATCAAGAGCGTCCACAAACACATTTTCCTTAGTTTTTTGCGTTTCAGTTCTTAGTGTACAATTTTTCTTCAGTTTTTGCCACTCGTTATGTAAACCTTTCAGTTTTTCAATAACGTGATAATCCTGCTTTGTGGGCATTCGAGCCTTTTCCCAAAACGGGAGAATTTAAGTGGTTGTTAAGTGTGCGCTTTTGTGAATTGTTAATTTTTCTTCGGAATGCAACTAAAGAAATCTTGCAAGTACTTGCCGCTTGGAAGGAAGTTTACATCCTGTTATAGACGATACTGTACTTGCTTTTACATGTTGGACTGTAGGTAATATTTGCTAGGTAACAGGTTTCGATCTATTTCGTACGCATTTTCCGTCGATTCTCTCCAAAATGTATTCCTAGAAAATAATATCATCTAAGAGAGAGCGTTCTCCTTGAAAAGAACAGAAATATAGTGACCATGGTCTTAATAGAATTACTTTCCCAGAGTGTATTCACCATTCCTAAAGTGTATTTCACATTGTAGATATAAACGTATTATGCACTTAGCAATCAGTGTACTAACAGAGCTTCATCCGTTTCTCATCCAGAGCTTGCCCTCCTGAATAAGAAAATAACACAGAATCCGTTTTATTTAAAACCATTTTGCAGTGTCGTGACGTGTATCGCACCTCATGTTCATCCCTCACTACGTGATAATGGGAAACCTTTCGGGAAAGTATGATCATAGACCTCATAATAGATAGACTTAGCACGCTTCCCCATTTCTGGCTGCGCTAAAACTAATGTTTTTTTGTTCAGAGCACGCGATTTTGAATCCATCCGCTAGGTAGCTCTGCTATAGACCTCGTAGTAGAATATGACGTATATGGCAGAGCTACCTAGCGGATGGATTCAAAATCACGTGCTCTGAACAAAAGTCCATTAGCTTTAGCGCTGCCAGAAATGGGGAAGCGTGCTAAGCCTATGTCATATCAGAAAAATAAGGTATCCCTTATTCAATATCCCTTAGCCAATTAAGATTCCTAAACTTCACGATTACACTCAAACTCCTTCCCTAATAGAGGGTACAGCCCACTGCCGGGTGCAGCTGCAGCTAGCAAACAAACAGAGAAAACTTATGATGATTGTAACTCCTTATTTGGCCTCTAGTTAATAGTCCTACACTATTGTCTAGACACGCTCGATCAAATGTTGATTCTGATATAAGTAAAAAAAAAAAAAAAAAATCAAATGTAATTCGTTTCATTTTTGCTTCAAAGTTTCCATAGATTAAATAATGTCTTCGTAAACATTTGTTCTTCACAAATTTTCTGATAACTTTATGAACATTTTCCGTTGAATTGAGTTGAATTTGTTTATGGCTCTCAGGCATCTATAGCTTTTAGGGGAAAGTATATGAGAATGAGTCCGCCAGGGCCTGAGTTAAAAATACAATCCCGACATTAACCTGGTGTGAGTGAGGAAATGCCCTGGTAAAACCTCACTCAGGATCGTTCCCAGGTTCTTCCGATTGCTAAACCAATGCTCTACCAACTGAGCTACGGCCGTTTGGTGTGTTCTTTGTTGTAGTTGTACGCTGTTATAAAGGTTTATTAAAAAAACAAAAAAAATCTCGAATTTGAGAACATTTTGGGCTCAATCTAGCTCCGACTAAATTTTGCTCAATTTTGAACACGTGGTGGTGCTCAAAAAATGAGAAAATATTTCTCGGATAATAAAAAAAATTTTAAACACGAGGTAAAACTACTTGAAAATAAGTTTAAATTTCGGCTCAAAAATGAGAAAAGTTGGGACTATTTTCAGAAATGAGAAAAATATATTCAAAAGTGACGAAGCATATGCTCAAAATGTTGAGAACGTAATGACTCAAAAGATAGCTCCGGAGCTACGAAAATGAGAAAATAGTTGGTCAAAATTGAGAACATTTGTTTCAAAGTTTTGGGAGGGTAATCACTCAAAATCGTTATGAGAGCTAAAAAATGACAAAATAGTTATTCGAAATTGAGAGAAACATATTCACATTGTGAGACGGAATTTACTCAAAATGACGCTGAGAGCGAATGAAGATGAGAAGATATGCATTCAAAATTATCCCAAGTATAACCTGTAGTGAGACTACACCTCTAACAAGCAGTAGAGAACCTTATCCGTGATCGCACCAGTGTTTCTCAACTCCTTTCTGCAACTACAGAAAAGCCCTCTGCTACATCTAACTAAAGACAAACGCAGGCGGCAAAGATAAAAATATTTATTGAACAGAGGATAAGTATAAATACCACCCTGTACATGCTGCATTTTTTTTCGCGTTTTGCTAGCCACAGATGTGACTAGCACCCACCCAAGGGTTACGCCCTTGCCATAGGGAAGGGTTGAAGGGATATTAGGATGTCTACATAGTGGGAGATGGTCTAGGAGAGGTTAAATTATTTTATTTATCCTTTATTTATTTCACCTTTAAATCAGGAATGTTATAAGTATTTTACTTATAACCATATTTTGCGGGAACAGGCGATGATGAGATGAAAGTATGGAGATGAAGTGCATTGCACACCACAACACGTTGTCAACAATGAGGACAAATGAGTGAAAATCTTCTTGACCTAGGGGCAACGCTAGGTCGTAATGAAGAACGGATGAGCCCTACATTTAACATTTATGATTACTGTGCATCAATGAGTGTGAGAGTGAATATGAAATGAATGATTATGAAAAGTGTATGTTCAGGTTGGACTAGCTGGTGAAAAGGTGAAGAAAACATAAGGGCCTGAGTAAGTGCCGTGTACGTGCACCTTGAATATGTCTAGAGCTGCTAACTTGACCTGGTGTATGACTGAGTTACGATTATGCGGATATAGGTTTTGAAAAGTAAGAGTAATGAACTGAATGATTTGTTGTATGGTTGGTGCTGGAGTATTGTTTGATATTGCTGGATCAGGCTCTGGTGTTCGTAGTGATACGGCTGGAAGGTTGTTTTCTGCTGTGGGTGTTGGTTTGGCTTGGCATTTATATGAATATGTTGGATGCTGCTGTTGACATTGATTGCATTTAGGAGGATTTTGAAGATTTGTGCAGTTTTTTGTTGGATGTGGTTCAGAACAGTATCCACATATCGGCTGATTGGTGCATTCCGAAGCTGTGTGTTCACCGTGTTTGGCATTTCTCACAATGGAGTGGTATTGGTGGTTGAGTACATGACGGTTCGACTCTATGTCTTCTCTTATAAATGTATGCTCCGTGCTGTAACAGTTCGTCTATTGTCAGTTGATGAGAGGTCAGCACTATGATGATGTAGCTTGGCGTTCCTTGCTGTGTGATGATGCAGAGGCATTTAGAGAAAGTATGTCCTTCTGCTCTAAGTTCAGCTTCTACTTCCTCAACTGATGTGTCAGGTGGGAATCCTCTAATGACTACTGAGAGTCTAGGTGAACGTTTTGGTGGTGGCCGCTGTCTGATGCGAGGATGATTTAGTGGTGTGAGTCTAGCGTTTTTTCCAAATATTTCAAAGCTATGTTTATTGCGGAGTTTGGTTGCAAAATCGATGTCTGGTGATTTGATGATGATTCCATTGTGAGTAGGAGTTATTTCGGCTACGTCCTCTCTATGTGCGTATTTGAGTAGCTTCTGTAGTAAGAGTTTAGGAGTCTGGTATTGTGAATCGAAATTGGTGAGCAGAAAGGAGTGAACTGGCGAAGTTGATTGATGATTCAATTGATCTAAGTCTTGTGATTCATTCAAGGAGTCATCTGCTTCAGAGTCAATAGCACTTAAAGTATGTGTGTGTTTACTTGGCGGCAAAGTGCGTTGTGGTGGAGATCTGGATCTAGATTTTGATGCTTTTCTGTTATGATTTGAAGTATGTCCAGGATTTGTCAGTTTTGCTGTCACTTTGGATGATGTTTGTTTTACTACAGATGGCAATTGGTGTTGTCCTTTAGTCAGTTTTGGCATGTTGATAAGTATGAATGGAGCAGAATAGTAAATGAAAAATGATGATCGGAGAATGATCAGTCTCTCTGCAATGACTGCAAAAATAATAAATAACTCGCACCCTCCGACACTGAGAAATGCCGTTAATCCTATAAAGGCTGTACACGTACTTATCTCTTCTGTACGTATGCAATACAGAATCATCGGTAGTACGCTAACTTGCCAAAGATTACATGCTGCACCCTACATACATAATTTACATTCCTGCTGTACATATCCATCTGAGGTACATATCATTTTACAATACTTCATTGTGTTTGTACAATAGCTTTAATCTGCATAACGAATCATTATTAAAAAATATTTAAATCATGTGATAATAACACAACACACAAAAAAACAAAAACAATTTAGCATAATACAAAGCAGTTACTCACTTCAACTTTGCACCATTAAAAGTAGAGACATCTATTGACACAAGCGGGAAATGCAACAGGCGACAGTATGTTATGAAACTCATTCACCTTTATTAGGAGTTTATTACTACCACAACAGGTAAAGACACTTTATAATCTTACGAAAAATAAACCTAAGGAAGCGGAAGAGTTAAACTTAAATCCCGACAGTATGTTTTATTCTTGCCGCTATCACGCCCGCGTATGAATATCACATGCAGTCGCAGCGATACAGATTGGACTGTGTGACAGAGAATTTAGTTCTTGTTGTATGTTTCAGATCATTGCACTTGTTTACGATATTCTTTTACAACGCTTGCCAGATAATAAACGATGTCTACAGATTTCATTTAATTATCTCGCAAGATTGTAATATTACCTTTCCAGAGACACACAGTTTGAATAATTGCATCAGCTCAAATTTAAAAAGTATGCCTTAGCTCTTATTTGAGAATTGCCATCCTCAAATTTTAATTTTTGAGAATATTGTTTCTCACTTTCAAGTAAAATTTACTCGATTTTTTTTTTTTTTTTTAGTACGAAAATTTATTCATTTCTGAGAAAGTCATTTTTAACAGTGTAGTACGTTTTATAAACAGAGTGCAGATATTTTGTCTTCTTTAAGGAGGGTTTGTTGGAAGAACGACCAAGAAGGTTGAATCACGTCCCATAAATAATGTCTAAATAAATGTCTGACTGTCTACATCTTCATAATATTCATAATGTAATGTTTCACTTTCTGAAGGAACATCTGAAAATATGGTTTCCTCCATCCTGGAAACCTTTCCCAGATTTTCTGAGTCCGTACCGGAATCGTGATCTTCATCCCGGCGTCCCAAAAACATTTCTCGGGACGCGTAAATGTCCCGGGTTTTCAGCTAATACGAAAAGAAATACAACAATCAGAAATACTCACAAATTCAATTATGAAAGTTTTCCACATGTTCATGTTGACTGACAAGGTAATTGCGTTATCAGCTAATAACAAAAATACTAATTTTCCGAGAATCAACCGCGCAGAAAAGATTATCGTTTTCCTTAAAATAAAGTCAAATTTATATGGAAATATTAAATTTGGGCCGTGCCGCGCCTATTAGACCTGTTACCGGTAGATACTGACACTATGGTGTGTAAGATTTTTTTTGTTCTTTCACATGTACACTGTTCGTTGAATTTTGAATTGAATTTAGTATTAAGACCTTTAGGCAACTATGGCTCAGGGATGAATGAATTAGTGGAATGAATGATGTGATGGGATGAATTGATGGAATAGAAAGTGGAAGGAAACGTGAGAACCCCGAGAATACCCACCCACACAGTGTTTGTCCACCACAAAGCCCACATGACTTGAGCAGGGATCGATCCTACAACCCCTAGCACCAGAGGTGAGTGCTCTACCAATTTTTCCACCGCGGCCTGTACACTATTCGTGTTACAACTTTGCAATATTTTTTTTTCGTATGTGCTTTTGTAAAGGTTTAATGCACACAATTTCTTGGATATTCTAAAACTCATTCTGGGTTATCGTTGGATCCAGCAGTTAAAAGGATCATTCCTACATTTCTATGTTTGAAAATCTTACTTTAATTCACAAGATTCATGCCCTGTAATCTCAAAAAACAAGAAAAAAAAAAGCTTTGATGACAATAACTCACTTCTGTGACTTCAGTTTTGGTACAGTTAGTTAAAAATGTACAGCAGTTGTATTAATTAAGCAAATTGAAAGCGAAAACAAGAAGGCGAACATTTTGATTCGTTAACTACTTTGTTTACAACTTTTCAAGAAAGTCAATTAAAGAAGTTTCTTCCATTATTTCGCTCATTTTAAACATGAAGTGCCGGATTTTCACTTCTTAAATATAATAACCTTAATGCAGTCATTCTTTTCTCAGACGCCTTTGTTGGAAAGATAATTTTACTGACATCCCTACTTTACTTAGTCTATGGATTATGACACAAAAGAGTGAGTTCTCTATATAGTTTCTTATTCTATGAATGACGTCACAACTAATAAAATCACTAGATTGTGATGAACTACTTTATGTATCTCGATATTACTTGCCTTTTTCTATGAAATGAAGATCAGCTGTTTCTTTAAAAAATGAAATAAGTTACGTATAGTTCGAGTTATCATTTGATTGTACGAGTACATATGGACTATAGTTTGTTCTTTCGCATTTTAAACGTTGAAACGATATGTACTGAAGCAGAAACTTTTAGGAAGGTTCATTGAGTGAGAAAGGAAACTACAATTGAAGGTAAAACTGAATTATTTTTATTTAAAGGGCCATTTCTGATGTTTCTTATTCCGATGGAATATCTTACACAACAATGTAAAGAATGATAAATTCTGTACTTTATAGAACGCATAATCGTATTAACTGCGATATGAAGTGTCATATTTATCGTGTTTAAAAGACAGTTTTAACTACGTTTAACCGATGAGACTTGGAATTATACTTCACGGAGAGAACTATTTATTTCTTCAATCTAGTTTGTGTTTGATAACAACTATATGTTATTAATAGTTGTCAGCTTTATGTGCCTATTTGCATGCTATACTAATTTTCTGAGGACATCTTACTTAAATGGAACTAATCTTTCATATGTTTGATCAGAATGAAAATATGTATTTGAACTGATACGATCTAATGGAAACTAATGGATTATACTATTTAATATCTGGTGTAGTAAAAAGTAATCCATTGTTTTGCCAATAGATGACTTCAGTGATCTGTATCTCGCGTTGTATAAGTCCGATCGGGTTCAACGAAATGGCGTTCAAACGATGAGATTGCGTACTACAAACACTGTTCAGATAGTTGTGATGAGTTGACTCAGTGTTGTGTGAGCGCGCGTCAAAATGGACACTAGCAAAGAGAAAATACGCTATATTTTACAGTTTTTCTTCGATAAAGGCGAAAACGCAAGCCAGGCGGCTGCAAATGTGAATAGTGTTTATGGTCCTGATACTGTAACAGCCAATCACGCGCAATTTTGGTTTCGTCGATTCCGTGCCGGTAATTTTGACGTCAAAGCTGTACCACGCACTGGAAGGCCAAGTGTCGAAAATGTCGATAAAATCATGGACATTGTCGCGTCCGACCGTCATGTAAGCACTGTTTCGATTGCCCAAGAGCTAAACATTGCACAAAAACCGTGTGGAACCATTTGCATAAGGCTGGATACACAAACAAGCTTGATGTATGGGTGCCACACGAGTTAACGCAAAAAACCTCATGGACCGAATTTCCATCTGCGAATCGCTGCTGAATCGCAACAAAAGCGACCCATTTCTGAAGCGGTTGGTGACTGGTGATGAAAAGTGGATCACTTACGACAACGTCACGCGAAAACGGTCGTGGTCGAAGCGCGGTGCGCCGGCGCAAACGGTGCCCAAGTCAGGATTGACGGCCAGGAAGGTTTTGCTGTGTGTTTAGTGGGATTGGCAGGGAATTATCTACTATGAGCTGCTCCCCTACGGCCAAACCCTTAACTCGGAACTATACTGTCAACAATTGGACCGTCTGAAGGCAGCAATCGCCCAGAAGCGCCCAGCTTTGGCCAATAGGAGAGGCATTGTGTTCCACCAGGACAACGCCAGGCCACACACATCGATAGTGACTCGCCAGAAGCTCCGGGAGCTTGGCTGGGAGGTTCTTATGCATCCACCTTATAGTCCGGACCTGGCATCGAGTGATTACCATCTGTTCCTGTCCATGGCGAACACGTTTGCTGGTGAAAAATTCGCTTCAAGAGAGGCTTGTGAAAATCGACTGTCTCAATTTTTTGCCAATAGGGACAAGGGCTTCTATGAGAGAGGCATCATGATATTACCTTCCAAATGGCAACACGTTATCGAACAAAACGGCGCATATGTGACCTAAATCGGATCATTCTAACTATGGTAAGTCAAGCCTTCAATGTCATGCAAAAAGTAATGGATTACTTTTTACTACACCAGATATAATATTCTATGCACGTCAAGATATACTAAATTAACCTACTTTTTTGAAATTAGATTAACACACTTCTCTGAAATAGGAAACTTCTGGTAATGTATGTAATTGTGTTATGTGTGGAATCTAAATATTTTCTTTTAATTTTCTGGTAGTTCAATGAAAGGAAATAACAAGTCCTGTTATACTGTTTTTATAGTTATTTTACTAGTGAAATATCCAAATGAATAGAAACTTAATGCAAACTAATCTAATTAGTAACTACGGCCATTCTCTGCGAGTTAATTTACTAAACAATGGTGGCGTACATAGACTATTTATACACTTTATACACTTCTCTTCATCTAGCAATTTTCTTTATTGTAGGTTGGTAACACTGCTCTAATGACAATCTACAATGGCGACGGAGTTCATGAGCGGTGGCTAAATATTTTGTTTTTACAAACAAACAAAAAAAGTAAGAAAAGTAGTAAAGGCGGATGAGACAATCATTTTTCAAAACCAAATGAAGGGAACACAGAAAAACCTTTTTAGAAATTACGGCTCTCCTTCATTGCGCTTACGTTTCTCTCATTCAAAAAGATTATGCGACACAATTAGGCTACAAGAGAATCGGACGAAGAAATTTGGATAAATATTTTTTTTTCCAAGAACTTGCTTCAGTGTACTTACAATCAACATGTACTTTGTTTTGTGTTGTCTTTCTCTTAACAAGCTTTTACTCTTGATAAGATATGAAGTTGGGATAGAGGAAGGGGTAAGACGAATGCAAGAGTCCTAAGTACCAATTACTTCTGTCTTCAGGCGGAAGATTCTTCGAGGTAAAAAGGTCCGATGTTAATGTGGTATGAGACGTAATCATTTTCTAAAAAAAAAGAAAGCAAAAAGAGGAGTGAACATCTTCCATTTAGTATATAGATTCAGCACACTTCCTTTCTTTCGTTTTTATCTACTTTTACTTGACTGTCCAGGTCAACTTCTTTTCTGCATTAATGTCCAATGATACATGTACAAACCAGGGGCGGATTTAGGATTTTTGTGATGGGGGCGTAGATCTGAAGGCTAGACCAGGGACCATTTCGAGATATTCCTACTAAATGATTTTTTTTTAAATATAAATTTATCATATTTAAGTGTTTATTGCTAAGTTTTATCATGAAATAGGAATCCAGTATTCCCGAAAGATTATATTTCTGGACAAATTAGATTTTTCAGCAAAGAATTCGAAGCTTTCTCTTAGGTAAATTATTAAAATTATGCTCTTAGTAATAATAATAATATATATATAAGGATTTCGAAGAAAAATCTACCTATTGAGGTCGGTACGATATATATATATATATACAAACATGTTAGCGGCCATAATTTTGAAGATATTTAAACATTTAAACCAAATTTTAAAATGTTGTTTCTAGGCTTAATAGCTCCACTAAGTTCGTTAATGAGTAAAATCGGCCCAAGGGGGTGGTCGGGGGGAGGGGGTTGAAATTTAAAAAAAATATATCAACTCAGGGATTTTAGAGGGAAACTTTGTCTGCATAAATTATAGTAGTCCCTATGAAGTTTACGGTAACACCAACGATTCAGGGGTTGTGGGAGTACGAGTGGGGGTGGGGTGGAAATTCGAAATTTTTAAAACCACTTCTTGTAGGGTATCGTTGAAAAGCTATTGATAATTAATCTATAAATCAATAACTAGTTTCTCGATAGCGCTCATATAAGGCGAGATTTGATTTTTTTAAATAAAATAAACTTCGGGATCTACCTCAGCCTGTAGGCCTGCCGTAAGGCATTTTTTAAATACGATTTATGGTTTTCGAGATACGGAGCCTACCATGGTCCAAAATCGACCTTTTGTATGAAGACTATGCATTTTTTTTTTAAATAAACCCTTCGGGGTAAAGGAAAGGTTACACAAGAATTCTACTCACAAAAGAAGTGATCTCCATTTTGCGAGGAATTTTCTTTGTGTCACTATGGCGGAAGGAAGGATACTAAATCTCTTTAATTTTATTACAAAGGAAACACTTCCGCCGTAGTGACACAAAGAAAGCCACTCGCAAAATGGCTATGACTTCTTCTGTAAGTAGAATTCTTGCGTCACTGTTCTCTTTATCCCGAAGGGGATATTATACTGATAGCCAATACCTGGGTAAAACTCAGCAACGTCACGATTTTCACGGAACGGCTGTAAATCAGCTGGTAGAACATTGGCTTTGCATTTGGGAGTTCCTGGGTTCGATACTTGCACCCAACCATTTTCACTGAGGTTTTACAGCGTTTTTTCTGTCAGGCAAGTGCCGGGATTGTATCTTCGACTTAGGCCCTGGTCGACTCCTTCCCGCATCCTGACCTTATTCCGGCCTAACCATAGATGCCCAAAGGCCATAAACAAATTCAACTTCAAATTGAAGTTCTTGAAATTAAAAGTTTCATATCTTTTTAGAACAATACTTAAATGATTTAAATTTCTTCAGTGGAATGACTATATCACGTCTAGGAACATTATTTACCTGATAAGTTCGCCGTCTCTGTAAGTTGACAAATTTTCGGTTGGATCAAAGGTGACCAACTTATACAGGTTTCACTTATCATAAATAGGAAAATTGTGATTCTTTCTTAAAATAATTAAAAAAACATAAGTTTTCGGATTTTACCTTCATTGTGTTCGGCTACTCTTAACAGTAATTTGTTTTGCTCATAAACGCCGATCACAAACGAAAGATGCCAACCAATCAAATATTTCTTTACAAAATTGATCTGGTCCATTTGAATGTGCTCTTTTAACCGTTAGTTCAATTGTGAAAGCTGAATTCATTTACTGAAAATCAATTAAGAATTCGTTTAAAGAAACTTTGGACTTGACCCGTGTTGGTGTTGTCCAGCATGGCTAGTACTATTAATGAATACCAGCTGTTGTCTGGACTAAAAACACCACACAGCAGCTACCATTAAACTACTAGAAAAATTTTAATCAGAACGTTTAACGCAACTCACACGTCTAAAAGGCTGTGTCTGGTCAATCAATTTTTAAATTCGCAACATCCAAATTATCGTAGAAACACACAGGATATCTCCACAATCGACTATTGGAAAACTTCTCACAATCCAAAAATATGGCGTTAATTCGACCTTTTAAGATCCGAAGCAGAAGGAACGTTTCATCTGAAACAGATGAAACAAATATGTGTCCCCTTAAAACAATGCAAGTGATTGGTGACCCTTTACACCTTCAGTTTTTTAAAATTCAATTATTATTAATATCCTAAAAAAAAAAAAAAACTGCTGAGCTTCTAAGGGCGGGATCTATAATATATTTTGGTAAAGTGGGTTCCGAACCACTCAGTTCATTAACCCCGGCGGGAATTGAACCCGTGACCACGCGAACATCTCGACCACCCCGATGTCTTTGATTTTGATGTTTTAGTTTCCTAACAGCTAATTTGAATGTATTTATTTATGACTTTTAGTCATCTCAGGGTCAGGTAGAGATAGGGTGGGGGAGAGGATGTTGGAAGATAGTTGGCTAGGGCAGAGTTTATTCAAGAACCTTGGTTTGTAGGGACCATGCCCACATTTGTTTGTGTGGCTGATAAAATAGGATGGGGAACGTTGAGGTCGCTTCCAGGACTTTACGATTGCTAAGCCAACGCTGTATCGACTCAGCTACGACCATTCTGTGTTCTTAAGAAGTTTAGTTGTGATGAATATAAATGGCTTATCCGTCTTCGTATCGGGGTGGGCGTAAGCCATAGTGCTGCTACAGTACACATAATTAACTTTATATTATTTACCTAAGAATTAACCGCCGTAGGCTCCTGCCTGTTCTGCATATGGTAAACTCATCTCTATTACCGATGAGTCAGTTTGGTCTATACTGTTGCACCTTATGAGAAACAGCTGCAGTTTTACTTACCGTACTTCCCCCTGCCGCACACGAAATTCATTTACTGTTATTTCTCTTTAATGATCCCCCGTAAAGGTTTTATATTTAACATTGGTGCGAAAATTAATTCCCTGATTCCTTTGTTCATTTACACATATTTAATTATCTAATATAAGTATAGTCTCCTTTGAAAATCTTTACGGGACAAGAGGGAGGAAAAATAACAGCGACTGGAGCGTTGCCGCTTGGCTATGGCAAGCCGAAGTAACAAAACGGCTGCAGCGAGCTCAGTTCAGTTTTCTATTTAGCGGTCAAACCGGCATCGCTGTTGCCATAAGAGCAACAGTATACTGTTAAGTCTGGACGGATAATAGTTAGAAGGAATGTCAACAGATGATAGGAACTAGTATAATAGGCCTAGTTCTGAAAGTTACAATGCTACCTTCTAATAAAGCTATTTATGAACTTTTGCCATGAACCATCTTTATGGATTACCTAGCCATTTTATTAAGATATTTTGTTCAGTTTTATGTGTATTTGTTATGTCCAAATCACTACGGAAGGAAAGAATATCCGCGTTCTTTTTTCCTTTAATGCACATACATAATAACATCTTAGGTAATATAGTTGTCTTTTGATGTGTATTACTATTCTTCAGTCCCTTCCTGCATTTCACATGAATTAGAATTGTTTGTCATCGCCCATTCCGCTTGCACTATTTTTTATTATGATCTTGCAGCAAGTAAAACTACAATATTGTAAAGCTTCTTTCATTCCTGGAATGTCCAGTGTTCGTACTTGCTGGTTACCTGCAAAAGAAAACAATAAAGTCTCATTTTCTATTCTATAAAGCAATATATATGTATTTGCCAAACAGTAAACAAACATGTATTGGTTAGGGGAAAACTAAATAATCCTTACTTCTCTAACTTTGGATAATACTTTGATATCTCTATGGAGCAACTACAATAAAACTAGATCATACGCAAATTACCAACAGGTAATTGTTGCTTTTGAACTCAACAATAGGTAAAACCGATATTGTTCTCAATTCAAAGATCTTAGCAGAAAGTATGCAGGCTTGAAAATCTATAACATTCAAAGAATAAGCTTCCTGGATGTATGCGTACATCCTTCCTCCATGCTGTTTTCTCGAAAATCACGCCCTCCATGCTTGGAATCATGCGTTTTGTACAGACATGCAATGTCGATCAAGCGGTAGCAAGCGAAGGCGGGTTAATGGTCATGCTTTTCTTTTCTTCATAGTTCTTTCTCATTATGAATGATTACGATATTTCCGGATTTATTTACTCTCGCGAGGTGGACATCTATTTTCTAAAATAACAGAGAAGTAAGAGTTCTTTAAATTGAAATATTGGTTTATGAGCGTAAATAAGGAATGTCATGAAATAAACTCTTGCAAATATCCGTTATTAGTGAACGTACATTTTGATTGTTTGCTAATGCTATCTGTATCTTGGAACTAAACCAAATTTTGGGGTAGTTTTGATATATGAGATGAAATAAATATCCCTCATGGTAGATTGAACTAGGGTTGTTCGGAATTTCGGAAAGCTGAAACACCGGAATTTCGGAAAGGCGGAACACCGGAATTTTGAAATGTAGGGATTTCAGAATGTCGAGCATCATCAAGAAATGGTAGAAAATAACGATTCACTACCAACAGACAGATCGATAAGACATGTTATTTTCATAACAATTCAAACTTGCTGCATAAGGTGTTATACAGTGTAAAGAATTCTTACGATGAACGCCTGAGCCATCCAAGTGCCTAAAAGACTTAAATACAATTCAAACTCTTGGGTTCAAATTGTCTCTCAGAATTTCGGGAAGTCGGAATTTCGAAATTCCAAATTGTAAATTTCAATTTAATTTGTAAGGCCTTTAGCCTAAAGGCTTTAGGCAAATTTGGCTCAGACCGGATGGATGATGATGGGACGATTGGTGGAATGGAGAAAGTAGGAGGAAAGAGGAGAGCACGGAAAAAACCCACGCACACGGTGGGACGATCAGGGATCGAAGCGACGACCTCAAGCGCAAGAACTGAACCCTTTACCATCGAGCAACCACGGCTCTAGAAATTCCAAAATGGCGAAATTTCGGAAAGTAGGAATTCTGGAAAGTCAGAATTTTGGGAAATTTCGGAATCCAAGTAATTCCGAATTTCACAATCGACTTTGGACTTCCGAACACCCCTAGATTGGAGTTATCAGTATTAAATGTGTGGACATCGTGTTATTAAACCTAGCAAGAAGTGCATTTAGCCACAGTAATAACATGTGACTGTTACTTAGTTTCATATCTTTAGAGGTAATAGTAAAGAATAAGACCTTCTCTTGAAGTAAATGTTTTTATTCATAATATGCACACGTGTCCTTTACAAACTACTCCAAGACGAACGAAGAAATTGAGAAACAACGAAAGCACTGATAATGCACAAAGGAAAATAGAAGACAATCTTCCTTGTTCTGTTTTGAAATCCAAAAGATGGAAAGAGAATGTTGCGTTGAATAAGCAGGGGAGAAACAGTAAGTTTTCCTCCACCCATCGGTTTGCATCACTTCAAATCGCATGGAAAGATACACATGGGATGCAGGAGACAAGTTCTCATCTCCGGGATCCCTGAAGAAATGTCCAATGCTTTGACTCAAGCGTGAAAAACAGATGTATAGCTTTGTAGAACAATTATTCTCTTTCCTCCAAAATCACTGGAATCATTTTCAACATGGAATCGAATATTTCTCTAACATCAGAAACAAGTGATTCTGTTCATTATGTGGTACAGGTGACGGGCATTAGTCTGACATTTTGAACCTTATATATTGCTAAGAAAACAGCTATGCAGGAGCGAGTGCCCTGGGGTAAAGTAACCGAACAGACAGATCGACAGAGACACATATCTACTCGGAAGTTCGTAGAAATTTAGTATAACATCTTGAATGAGATATTTATTTGCTTATTAGAGCCCGTAACTACTTAATATTCGTACAAGATTTTGTAGCTTTTCATGATCTTAGTTGTCGTCTTCTTAATGAGGTTTTTGAACCAGACCTTCATGTTTTCGGGATTGCATTTAATTTATAAGTATTGTCTGCCGTTGTGTTAGCAGACAATGCTAAAGCGCAATTATAATACGCTGATAAGGCTTATACATTACACGTTATTACTCAGTGTTCCTTTCAGGCATGCTTTGGGGCGAGGCTTTGCGCCCCGGGGGTTTTCAACCGCCCCCGAAATAAATTAGTATCAACACTTGTTTTACTCATATGTATACTGAAATTCGTATATTGTAATACCACATTCTGTAAGTATTATTCATGTTATTTTACTAGCAGCACAGAATATCCCCTAACCAGACAGCATATCGAGCCAATATTGATAAAGGTTGCCCAGTATTGGGCCAATATCGATCAAGGTTGCCCAGTATTGGGCCAATATCGACCTAATATTGATAAAGTTGTCCAGTATTGAGCCAATATCGACCCAATATCGAACAAGGTTGCCAAATGTTTGGCCAATATCGATCACGTTTGTCCAGTATTGGGCCAATATCGATCAAGGTTACCCAGTATTGGGCCAATATCGACCTAATATTGATTAAGGTTGCCCAGTATTGGGCCAATATCGATCAAGGTTGCCCATTATTGGTTCGATATTAGCCCGGTATCCTGTTCTGCTAGGGGTACGACATACTGTTTAGCACATTGGAGTGAATATGCATTATTTATAACTTTCGTGAGCCTCCCCCCGAGTCATCAAATAACATCTTCTGGAAGAAACGCTGTACACAGAAGAGTGTAACAGTTCTATCAACACCAGTTAATGAAGACCTCAGGGTGGTCGAGACGTGCCGATCAGGGTAGTCGAGCGTTTAAATGCACTTGTCTTTCGACTATAAGATCTTGGGTTCGAATCCCGCCTCAGGCCTGGATGTTTGTGTGTGTGATTTTAACTTAGATGTATAAGATAATAAGTTCCATAAAGATTGAAACAAGTTGAACAAGTAAACACCCGGAACCAAGTTTTTAAAACAGAAGAGAGATTAGCACACCTGTTTTCTGTGCGCGTGTTCACGAGTTCAATCCCCTTTGGGGTCCATTGAACGGAGCGGTTAGGGGACTACTGTACCAAAAACTGTAGGTTTCGTCCTTAGATGCTCGCTAACAATTCAATCAACCAGTTACTGAAGCATGAGTTAACCAAATCTCTTTTCGACGAAGCAGGAAGGAGACATGCAGATAAGTCATTCTCAAATGAAAAGCACTAAAATGGACAAATGAAGTAATTCGTATGTAAGTCTTGTTCGGTACTGTAACAGTATACATTATACACTTATGAAACTGTTACAATTCCATTAGAAATTTGATCCAAAGAAGAAAGGAAAAAACTCCTTCTTTCTGGCCCAGGGGAAATACAGGGAGCTCAACCGAACAAGGCCTACGAAGTTGCCGGGTTGAGGAAGGTTTGTTGGGGGAGACTATTCCCCATCCACAAGGAGGGGGCAGGGGAGAAGAAGAACAGAAGCAGATACAAACAAAATGTTGAACACACAAGACAAGACAACTGGTCACCGGGGAATCTCGAGCAAAAGAAGAAGAGGCAGCCAGCAAGCAAACGAGGCAAATCTCTTGGCCACGGGCTTTTGAATCTAACAGGGCAGAGGCCATTGATAAAACACAAGCGATGGAAATTGAACTGTTAAAGTCCCTTCAACAGCCTTCTTAACTTCATTTGAAGTCTTTATCAATTTACAAATTTACAGTTTGGTGTGGAATGCACTTCAGAAACTTTCCGTGTTTTAGTATCTTACAAAACTGTAGGAAGCTGAAAAAAACTATTAGAATAGTCGTTTGGCAGGAAAGTTATTGCGTTACATACATTACTACAAAGTGTAGTAAGTTCAATTCAAGATCGTTAACATGAAACTTACATGTTAGTAGTAGTAGTAGTAGTAGGAGGAGGAGGAGGAGGAGGAGGAGGAGGAATAGAAGGAGGACAATTTCTAGTATTTTTCAGCCTTTGTTTCCTTATTCCACAAAGGTTAAATTTACGGAGTTAATAATTGCTGCTAAACGACTTCACTCACTAAGCCCTTTCAGGAAATATATAGAAAAGTACACTTTCCATGGTATCAGTTCATAATATTCTCCGAGTGAGAAAAATCAAATTGCAGGCGATAACAGTAGGGTGTGGAGCCCTAATTTCGGGTAGTGTCCCAATTCCGGGTAGTCAGTTATATCAGTTGGATTCTGCTGCCATCTGCATGGGTTACTGCTAATATGCGGAAAAGAAGGCACCCAGTCACCATTGTGAGTTTGTTGTCATTTGTGCGCAGGAGTGTTGCGTCAGTTAAATGAGTGTGATATTCGCTGGAAAACCTTTTTCTGAATACACCAGTGTTGAGGGTATTTTCTCAGTAAAGATAAACGGTACCTAAGTGAAAAGTCAATAGTTAATACATTAGTTTGGAGTATGCTTTTATATGTGTAAGTATTTTGGACGCCACAAAGAGGCCAGTTGAATGCAGCATGCTTTAAGAAGAAACGAAATGGTGGGTCTTAATTTCGGGTGGTAAGGTGTTTCCAAATTTCAGGTACGTGTCTGGGATCAGGAATCAATTTAAAAAGCTGTTAATGCTGTCTTGAAAAAGGTATGGGATATTTAAAAACACCAAAAACTTTCAACGTGCCGCAAACGACCTTGGAGGAGTACGTCAAGAAATGTAGAGAAACAAACATAAGTGTAAACAAAGTAAATCCGGTGTGAAACCTACCAAGAGGAAGTTATTCGGTCATACGAAACTTTCTACGAAGAAAATCCAACAGGGAAAGAAGAAAAAGAGGAAGATGCCTTCTTGGACGAGGAGTCGGACTCAAGCTATGATGATTTTTTGTTGTAGGAGTCTTCATCGGAATATGATGAGGATGAAGAATGCATATCTTGCAGGAAGCTATGGTAAACAGACAGGTCCACCGAAACATGGATTAAATGTACTAAATGTTTCCGTTGGGCGCATGAACTTTGTGCTGGTATTGAGAAGCATATGTGGCGTACTTTCAAGGGCGATCTTTGCATCCGTAAAAGCTAAATCACTTGAGTGAACAAAAGCTTGTACAACTCTACAATGATAACATTCAGCCCACATCTGTGTTAATTGCTATATTTGAATATGGGTAAATAAACTAGACACAAAGTTCAGGGTTTATTTTCTTCAATTGCCATACTTATTCCCAACCCGAATTTAGGAAACCTCTACACCCGAAATTAGGAACCCATTTTCTGCTAGGTAAAAATTGAACAGTTTGAGGATTTAATCTGTATCTTTGTCCAGCATTAATTTATTGCTACGTAGACTTAGGTATTAATAGTTGATGTAATGTGGAATATACATTATAAAATTTAACAATTTTAGTCTATCTATTTGGTCACAATTTCAGATTTACGAAAGGTACCCGATAATAGGGCACTTTCCCCTACAGTTATAATACTTGTTTATGTCCTAAATCTAAGGAAAATGTCAGTAATCGTTATGCATAAATGGGAATTTTGTTGTGGTTGCATTTACCGTATTGATATTATGCCATGATGATTTTCTTTTTTTTTTTTAAGAAAAAAAAAAGGCTGTGTAATAAAAAAATAGCAGGTGTTACGTAAAACTTCCACACTCTTCGTGCTTAAAGTAATTTTGCTAATTAAAATACTGGAAAAATATAGATAATTCCGTTCATTAAAACAGTAGATTTCTATCAGTGTCTTCTTAACCCGTGTATCGCGATACACTGATATGCCGCGAAGGGGCACTGTGAATCTAAAGAGGTTAGTGTATGTTCTCAGGGTGGCATCAGCAGACAATCAAGGATTCTCGTAGCATTGGCAGCTACAGTATCTCGAACATGGAAAGTGGATGGGGTTCTGATGGTTAGTAGCACCATCTGGCGGGGAACTCTTTAACTATTCCAATCTTTGGAGGCCATCTCAGTGAGGTTTTCAAATGATTTCCTTAGTTCCACAAGGTGAATGGAGGGATGATACTTTCAATACAGACCCTGATCACAACGCCCCCTTTGTCATGGTTATAGCAAAGTTTAAGGGGTGATGGTCTGTAGCTTTAAGACAATGCTTCTCAACCTTCTCTTCTTCACGTATTCACTGAAAGTGTACATCTAACTGGCATACCCTTTCCGTAGATAGTTAAAAATTATAGTTTTAGTAAAACAATGTGTATAAAATAAAACATATTACCTATACTCTAAATAAAGCACTAATTTTGGTATAAATCAATCATAAACATTGGTAATTTACACAAACTTTTCCAAAGCCTTTGATATTATTAATCATGACATTAGTAAGCTTGTGACCTTCAACTTCTCAGAAAAACTTCACCAGTTGATAGCATCCTATTTGTGCCACCGTAAATACCGTGTCCATTACAAAAATCTTCTAGGCCTAACCGAGAAACATGTAAATTCTGGAGTGCCACAGGGATCGAACCTAGGACCTATTATGTTCTTGTTATTTGCAAATGATTTGCTTGCTGTAATAACATCCTCCAACAAACTTCTGTTTGCAGATGATTTAAAAATCTGTCGTAGTATTTCCTCTGAATCGGACGCGGTCTCCTTACAAAATGATATTAATGCAACTGGTGCAAAACAAACATGCTATTATTTGATAACTATTTGCTTTTAAACTTCATCCCAGTTTCTGTTATCCATTTTACGTTTAAATATAAATGACCGAGTCGTATCGCTTAGGTTCTCTCAAAATCGGGAGAGTTGCTATACTCAAGCCCAGAAATTAATAGTACGTATCATTAGATTTAAAATCACTCAGAAACATTACCTTTCAAAGATAAACACATTTATTAATTGTCAATACAAAATGTGTTTACCTTAACGGCATCCAGTATATTTCATATCGTGACAATTTCACAGATAAGAGATGCATAATTCTTGCAATAAATTAAATTATGCACAATCCCTCAATATAATCATAACTCTGCATATGTCTAATATAGATTACTTTGATAACACATCATGTACAGTTGTGACCATCTTCAGATCCAAGTTGGATTTCTCTATATTTAACCATAGAACATAAAAACAAAAACTAACTACGTAGCTAACGCAGACACATAGTTAAAAACAAATCCATAGAATATAAAATAAATCAAGATGAACCATTCTCAAATCATAATGTTATTAAGCATTTACAAAATGTAATGTAATGTCTTATACGAGAAAAACAAACTATTTGAAATTCGAATACAATGTTAATAACGCCACTAGTTCGAGTCGATTCTATTACTGATCTTGGTGTAACCATTAAATCTAACCTATCATTCGACATGCACATAAATCGTCTTGCTGGCGAAGCTTTCAGGAACCTCGAGTTTCTAATGAGGTTAGCGAGCGATTTCTGGAATATTGATGTTTTAAAAACTTTATATACATTGTATGTCAGGTCAAAGTTAAAATAAACTGCAACAATTTGGGATCCTAATAATTACACAGAAGAACTCTCGGCAAATTAAAATTCTACAGTCTAAATTTGTTCGGTTTTTGACATACAAAGAAACAGGAATATATTAGCGCACCCATATGAACGTCAGTGAATAAGGGAAGATACAGGGTTTGTCCTGTCTGTTTATCCCCCTAGATCTCAGCAACTACAAGTCCGACAGAGATGAGCCATACACCGTTGGACTCGCAAGGGTTTCAAATCATAGAATAACCTATCACATAAGCTCTAAAACTGGCAGGTCCTTTTCAATCACTTAGTATTCTCCATCTGTATGTTTCTTTGTCCCTCCTAGATCACACAGAGATGAATGATACACCGTTGGATTCGTCTTGGTTTGATACGGTGGGAAAAGTTATAATTTTGACTCTAAACGTGGCAGGTCCTTTTGAATCGCTTGATATGCTCCATTCGTGTCTCTCATAGATCTCAGTAACTACAAACCCGACAGAGATGAGTCATACATCGTTGAATTCGCAATGGTCTCAAACCGTGGAATCATATAAACTTTAAAACCAGCAGGTCCTTTTCAATCGCTTAGTATTTTCCATCTGTATGTTTCTTTGTCCCCCGGCCCAGATCTCAGTAATTGCAAGTCACACAGAAATAAATGATTCACCGTTAGACTCGTCATGATCTGAAACGATGGGGGAAATTATCAGTTTGACTCTAAAACTGGCAGGTCCTTTCGAATCGCTTAGCATTCTCTATTTGTGTCTCTCCTACATCCTAGAAACTGCAAGTCCGACAGAGATGAGCTATACACCGTTGGATTCGCAATGTTCTCAAGCCGTGGAATAACCTATCACGGAAACTCTAAAGCTGGCAGATCATTTTCAATTGCTTAGTATTCTCCATCTCTATGTTTCTTTGGCACCCCTATATCTTCGTAACTACATGTCACCCAGAGATGAATGATACACCGTTGGACTCGTCATAATCTGAAATGGTGGGGAAAATTATCATTCTTACTCTAAAACTGGTAGGTCGTTTTGAATCGCTTAGTATTCTCCATTTGTGCCCATAATATATATTTGTAACTACAAGTCCGACTGATATTGTCTACACCGTTGGATTCGTCATGGCGTGAAACGGTGAGAGAAGCTATGAATATGACTCTAAAACTGGTAGGTCCTTTTCAATCGCTTAGTATTCTCCATTTATGCTCCTCCTAGATATAAGAAACTGTAACTCACATAGATGAATGATACACCGTAGGATTCGTAATGACCTGAAACCGTTTAATAACCTATAAATTTGACCGTATAATTTGTAGGTCCTTTCTAGTCGCTTAGTATCTTCCACTTGTGCCCCACCTAAATCTCAGTAAGTGCAAATCTGACAGAGATTATCTATATACACCGTTGGATTCATCATGGTCTGCAATGATGAGGAAAACAATGACTATGATTCTAAAACTGGCAAGTCCTTTTTAATCGCTTAGTATTCTCCATTTGTGCCCCTACGAGATTTAAGTAGCCACAAGTTCGACAGAGATAAGCCATAAACCGTTGGAATAGTCATGGACACCGGTGGGAAAATCTATGACTTTGACTCTGAAACTTGCAGGCCCCGGCATTCGATTCGACTCCAATTTGTCCCTATGATTTTAACTCTTTCTTTTGGATACTGTAACAAGCACTCCCTTGCTGAGGCACCCCAATCACGGTAAGATTCCAAGTAATAAAGATTAAGATTTGGGCAAAACACTCCTCTTCCCCGAAGTGTTAACCGGGATCTCAACTTAATCAAAGTTTCCCAACGAAAGCATCTGAAACAAAGGGAGGATCCAACTAGGGACCCCACAATTCAATTCTCATCTCTAAGGAAGGAACTAAGCTACTGTTTTGATTTCAAAGAAAATTCTCAAATTCAATTTTAAATAAAATAGAAAGCCAAATATATTGATTGATACAAATATTGGAACAATATTTTGCACAAAGAATATTTCAGTATAACAAGTGATCATAAATTTGATATTGATTGTACGAATCCAATGAAATCACACAAATAGTAATAATACTTCAGTCTTATACAAATAATAATATCACACACTTTATACAAACCCAAATATAACACACTATAAACTACTTTGGGAGTATACCCAACTTTAAAGAAATTCAACCTTTCTCGTAAATCAAAATTACAACCGGAATTCCTTAGATTCACCACTTGTGAATATATTGAAAAACCCTATCCATCCGTGGTTCCACAAGTAGGAAATATAATAATTCACCGAAATAAACGTATAAGAAACCGCGCCTCTGAATAATTCAAACTAACCACGTGGCGAGGTCTCAGTTTCGGTCGCTGTAGCCGGTCACCAAATGAAAAATCATAGTAAAATTAAAAATTATCGCAGATATCCTTCCAAGATGAATACTACGACTCCTGAGTATGAATAAAGTCAACTCTAAGCCAATATAATTCCCGATGGGCTTCGATTCCTCGTATACAGAGCACGTGGCAAGGTCCCGATTACTAATTCCGGCTTTGGCCATGAATCTGAAAAATCACAAAATCTTCTAAATTGTCTCGGACAATTGGCAAAAAACAATATAATATATCCAAATACGACGTTTAGAACAACATAAGGTAATATACAATCAGAATGATTACAGATTCTGAAGATACAAACCCCCCCCCCCCCCCCCTCCCAGAGCTTGTCCCTGGTCTGATTCAAAGACCGCGAAACTATGCGCACAAATACAATTTCTTTGACTTATCACTCTCGATAGATAATTGGAAACATGCTTAATGCTCCGGCATCCCGAACTACGTATAAGTAATCGAACTGATAATAGCAACAAAGAGAATTCTATATTCTTATTCGCGAAATAATTATATACTACATTCACTTCCTCGACAATAAGTCTATTATGGGTAACACGCTGAAGAAACACAAATACGAAATGCGACAAACCAAATATCCAATCAAAAACTTCCAATATCTCACTCTCTCTCCCGTTGCAGAAATTTACTTTACTCAATGAACTTGTGCTTACATGGGTTGCTACCCACTTACCGTGAAATCCATAACTTCCTCGAATCTCCTCCGAATAATTCCCAATCAAAATCTCCGAAAATATTCGCCAAAATACAATATCCACAAGTAATGAAATCAGGAATTGGAGTCGCAATCCAGACTTCATGCATACTCGTAATACCATAAAGCTATATCCAAGAAAATTAATAGCAAATCTCTACACACCTTGACCCTTATCTCACACAGGTAGTTACAAAGACCTCATGGTCTCCAACACTTTCAACTACTCTCGTAGTTACATATTTTGCCGTGAAGTGGCACTGATTTAATACAATATACAACCTCTTGCTGCCTTTATGACCAATTTTCAACATTTACATAAAAAAGTTCATAAAATGAAATCAAGATAGGTGGAATATAACCAGAAAATGTTCATTACAATACGTTATAAGATAATTTGAATTTACACGGGGGCGCTTTGGTTTTGTCTACAGTAAAACAATTACTTAGATTGTTCTAAGCTTGAAAAAGTACTTAGACCTGGTAAACAAGTACAGATTACAATCTCTTGAAAACAGAAGAGTTGATTTTCTTTTAACTTTCGTACACAAACTATTACATAGTAAAATCTATTCAGAAAGCTTATTATCTGAAGTTACCGCATAGAGTAACTCGACTGCTTAATGTTGTCTTCCACCTCTCGGCCCAAAGGACCAAATCATTAGACATATCGCCCATTAGGAGAATGTGCTCATTACATAATTGTATTCTTAAAGAATTTCCTCAGGTTGATATATTTAACACAAATATTAGTGAATTCCATTATTATATAAAGTAATGAATATTTTATGTACTATCGTCAGCATTATAATGTATACATGACTTTATTATACATTATAAAGCATAAATATCGTACCCCATTCTTAAGAACTGATAAGAGGAGAGAACTGAAGAGAAACAGATGTTTTCTCTTGTCTTTCGTGTATAACGTTAGTGTTCTGTGGAATACTCGATTCATTCAGAAAGAAAGAAATACCTAGCAACCATAGGTTTCAAAGTTCACTTTCGTTTCTCTATGCTCGGTAAAGATCTTTTCTACTGGACATTTTAAATTACACTTTTCAGTAAATTTCAAGTAGTGGCTCACCTAAAGTAAAAATAGTGTTAAGTTCCCTGTTTTGGTGTTTGAAATGAGACTCGCTTAAGTTTTTTCATTATTTGTTACATATTACAAGAAATCATAAATATGTTTCCAGAACCCAGGACATGTGATAATGTTATCTCTTAAAGAAAAGAAAATTCCAACCCTGGCTCTTTCACGCATACACTCTCAGAATCACACAACTGATTCTACGTAAGTTGGGTGGCCTATCTTCTAGGCTTAGAGAAAAACAGAGTATAATAAAGTCATGTACACATTATAATGCTGACGATAGTACAATATGTCACTACGCAGCTTCAAATATGTATATTACATCTATGTGTGTGTGTGGAAAATGTCTATGTGTATGTTGAGCACCAGAATTAGGTAATTAACTTGTGTTCAATAAATAAATAAACATTGCTTATGTGGATATATCGGGTACTATTTTGATTCTCATTTGCTAGGCCGATACCATTTACGTCATTACTTGTAGACATATTAAGTCATTTATGACGATGTAAGCACTTTGAGCGCCTGTAGCTTTGAAACTAAGCATGTTTCCGAATTTCTTTAAGGGAACTTCTTTCCTGTTTCGATGCAAACAATCATCTCCCGAAGTTTGCACCATATATATATATATATATCATATATGTAACGCGCTCGACTTCAGTGCTAGCGGTGCCGGGTTCGATTCCCGATGGGGGCTCAAATATTTCGGTGTTGACCCAGCATCGTGAGGACAATTGGGGAGCTGCTGTGAATAAATACAGTGGCGATCACAGTGAGAGCTTCGGCTCTCCTCTCCCAACCCGTCTGGTCAGCGTGGGAGCAGTAGACCAACTCCTCCCTTCGGGGAGAGGCCTCATCCACTAGTGGATTGAATATGGCTGTGATTTATTATTATTATTATTATATATATCGATAAACACACACACACAGACAATACAAACTATATAGCAGATCTTATAAGATTATAATCTTACAAGTTTGTTACTGGACCTAGTGACTTTTAAGCTCTGACGGCGCAATTATCCAAAATTTTACGCTTGCGTCAGGTTGAGAATCGCTGGCTGCCTTATGGAATCACCAATGAAGTTTCAAACACATCCGCTTTAATAATAAACATATTCTTCCAAATTGTTTGTACAATTCTATTTTATTTCCACTTTTCTGGAACCAAATACAATTACTTGGATTGGTTTGTGTTATAAAGCGAAATAATTTTGGGTTGTCTTCAGTGATTTTTTACACAACTATATAAAAAAAAAGACAAAGTTTAGATAGACATTTGTGCTTTCTTAAAATTTGTTTGGGTGTATCATAGTAAGAAACTTCATTTTGCAAGGCTACAGCGCATATTTTACAGTGTATTCAGCTTTTGAAAGCGGCGATACTTTTAGCAAAGCCCGTCGTTGGATAGTGGTTCCATCCACCAGATATCAGTCTATCGATAAAAATTCTGGTGTGCTGGACGCCATAAGGCCATCGCTGAAGTAGCCCCCGGAATAATTGACGGTCGAAAGAACGACGCGGATTCTTTCTGATTTATGTCCCATTTTCAACAGGAGTTGGGGAAAGGGGAATGGAAGGGGGGAAAGAAAGCGCTTTGATCAGGGGGTTCAGGGGGATGAGACGAAGAGAGCAAGCCGAGAAGCATTCGATGGTGGTTATGTGACAGAGTGGGTGGGAAGATAAGATACCGGAAGTCGTGCCCTTAAATCAAATTCTGTGGGGGTTCCCATTACTGATCTCGTTCAGTGTTTCCAACTATCAGTGATAAAATTAAAGAATCTGTGGAAACAGTGCATCAAGAGTCTTTTTTAATTAAAACGTTCAAATATACTACGAGTGGAATATTAATTATGAAAATGTTGAACAAAATAAAATAAAATATTAAATTTGGGGCCAAGAATTATTAAATACGTATACGTAATTATACTGATTTGATAATTATGAAGTCACTACAGTCCTCTCACATAATATTCTGAGCATATTAAAATTTGATGATGACAAAAATTTTGTGATTTTTAATATTGAATACAGAAGTTGGACACATTCTGTAACTTTGTGAAAATATTATAAATTTCGTCTGCAGTTTTCTGAATGTATACAATTTATACTGTACTTCCTGATTTTACGTGGCTTCACATGAATTCTCGATTGGACCTTCTTAATAGTAATGATGCTTTCACAATTGAAAGTTTAGTAATAATAATAATAAGCTTGTGATGAGATAAGTCTACAGGTAAGCATAGAGAAAGAAAATACACGATAATAAGCCGAAACACTGGGGTTAAAGGAAATAGATGCATAACAATTAAGAACGAAAACATAGAGCAAATTAACAAATTTAAATACTTGGGAGCATATGTAAAAGAAAAAATGAGGTCACGGAAGAAATAGAAAGAAGTCCCTTAGTATCGGGCAACGCATGTTAGTATTCAGTCCAGATACTTCTAACTTCGCTATTAAAATCAAGGAAATTGAAATTGAAAATACACAGAACGGTTATTCTGCCGGTAATACTTTACGCAAATTTCTATAGACTGTAGATATTTCTCTTTTGGTAAGAATTTTTAAAATTTATTATAGTGATAACTAACATATCCGATTGCTTGGTTGCAGTTTCTACGGTGGTATTCCTTTCTCTGGATTAGTTTAATTAAGTAATTTGAACACCAGATAGGGTACTTTAGTTTAGATCTTTTTCGTGGTATCGAAAATGGCATATAATGTATTATAGAAAGAGTCAACAGCATCATCGACAGTGAAGCTATCCGATACACTTTTCCAATTAGCTGATGCAATGTCGCGATACAATTGCTCGTAATTGGCTTTGGAAAAGATGTAATCAATTGTATGTGATTTTGCTAGCGAGTCATGTTCATGTGTTACAACAATACTGTGAAAATTAGAAAGCACTAAATCTAACGTTTTACCATATTTGTTTTTAACATCGATGAAAGATTTTAAATTGTAAAAGTTCATCAAATGATAAAATTTTATAAGCAGGTTGTTGTTGAGCTAAGAAAATCAAGTATTTTTTTATTTATGGCCTTTGGGCAAATCTGGCTCAGGCCGGGGAGGGGTTGTTGTAAGAGAGTCGATCAGGGCTTAGTATAAAAGATACCATCCCGATATTCGCCTGGTTTGACTGAAGAAAACCCTTGGAAAATATTGTCACGATGGACGACTCTTGCGGTCGTTCCAAGGGGTTTCCGACTGCTAAGCCAACATTGTACCATCTAAGCTACAGTCGTTCGGTACTTCTTCTTTTCCTCGTTGAGGAGAAGAGGAAGAGAAGCAAATAGAAAGGCGTTAATTAATTAAGAAATCGAGAACCTCGATCTGAAAAGCCTGATAAGCTGCTCATAAGTAACCCCGTAACAACCTTTGAACGACAGCGACCTTTCAGATCAATGAAGAGTTTACTTTCTAATAATTATTGGAGAGTCTGTGTTCTAAATGAAGAGTACAGGAAAAGAGATGAAGATTCTATCATCCTACTTCTGAGAGAAAACTTGTTTTATGTTACACTATAAAAAGCCCTTTGTTTTACAATGAAATTACTGGCAGCACGTACTACCAGTTTTCACTGTAATGTGATTTTTTTACAGTGTAGTTTCCCAAGTCCCTATGCTATTGTATACGAATACTTGATTTCATAGGGCGATATCTCTGAACCCTCATTCTCGTGGCAATTTCTACTGACCCCATCATGTTTATATTAATGATAAGACTTCAAAACCATTTGCCACTTTCCAGCTTCGTTTAATTCAAAAGTAAACACTGATATTTTCCTCCTTAACCCTTCAATCTTTAGGTAGGTCTGCGTATGAAAAGTTTGTCATATATAAATACAGTCATATAGGATGACATCAGGATGTCGTTGCAAGTTTGCAATAAAAATCAACAGAAAACATATATATTACTTAAAGGTATACGGTAAACCCTGTCATTGGTAAAAACTTTGGTAAACTTTATTTTTATATGGGTCAGTCTAGTAACTTTAGAAATAGACCCGTCACGATTCGCCCCTTAGCTATTAAAATCCACACCCATCGGGATTCGAACGCGGGACCTTCGAGTCGTTGGCTTACCGCGCCAAAGACCAGTAATTATTCCCAATGTAGGAAAATCCCATCAGGGAGACGAAGATAGGAACCATAGAGGAGTAAGTCAAGTCTGTCTACAAAAATGTGAATTATCGAAGGAAATGCTAATTTTCCTATGATTAAAAGCAAATTTCTACTTTGATATTTTTATTTTGAATCAGATTAACATTACATCACCGTATACCGTAGTCATCGAGTAAAAGCCAACATGTTCTTCTCTTACAAAATAGCAAACGGCAAAAAAAAAAAAAAAAAAAAAAAATGTTGTTAGTTATGAGTTCTGCAACCTTGTCATAGGTATCTGTATAGTCCATTGGGTAGAGTGGGAAGTGCACAAGCAATCGGGGAGATATGCGTTTTTCCAAGGCGATATATTACACTTACTGAGAAATAGAAATTTAATAGTGCAGCGATGGTCAAAATGTTAGAGAAGCAAACATACACATAACAAATAAAGAAGAAAAATATTCTTTATACTTATGCTTACATGATGGTGAACCAACTCGTCTGGATTTGTGGACTGCGTTTAAGACTGCCTCTTACTACAGATAACATCTTCGTAATATAAAGGGAATAGTGAAAGAGTTGTGACTCTGAAGGCGACTCTGTGAATGAGTGGTTAGCGTGACGAGTACGGAAATTTCCAGCAACGAACCCCACAGCAGACGGTTGGAAATTTAATATACAGTATCACGATGAAAGCAACGGACAAGATGCAGCTAAATGTGTATACCAATAGACAGTATCCGTGCTGTGTTTGGGCCAACTGAACCCGTTTCTTCATCGTTCGCTTCTTGATTTCAACGTGTTTCTTCTCAACCATTATTCAACCATTGGACCCGCGGATATTTCTGTACATTTACAACGTTAAAATTACGTTTCGGTATTAACGTTTAATCCACGTATTTTCAACGTGTGTGCGCTACTGGGGAAAGAGCGTTCATATGACATTTGTGGAAAGGAAATAAATCTTGTTTATTTAGAGATTGTAGATATGATTATTGTGACCTTCATTCTTAGCGCTTGTTATGCAATAAGGAGATACTGTTTGTATTAGGTTGGTTTTGACAATTTAAAATGCTGCTAAAATATGTATAATTAATAAAACAATACTTACAGTAAAATGCAAATTCATAAAAAAGAATTATATTAACTCCTCCCAAGTATCCTGTACAGTAAATAAAAAGGTTGTTGATGGTGTCTTTAGTTTATCAAATATGTCTGACAACGTAGTTACTACCTACTTCACATTGGTTACTGAACAATATCTTCCCATCCTTCATCAAGATATGACTCCTCCCTCGCGACCTCAGAACTCGGATCTTAACAGACCAAGACCAAGTATCTGCACTCCAAGTCTGGATTTCATGCACCCATTTGCTACACTCGCAATAAAAACCTCTTCTGTACCTAAATGACTAGGCTATCCACAATTCAAAGATATTTGTTGTACAGGTTCTCAGTTGAATTCAATCAACTTACGTCTAACACTGATACCTTCTCACCTGAAAACCACTTCCGCTTCGCATTAAGAAAGGTTGATTTGTAAATACATTTGAAAAATACAGGAAAAGAAGGAGGTATGTCCATGAAAGGTGATTTGTCGTAAAACGCATTTTAAAGTCCAACTCTTCTATTTACTCCCATGTATTTAATATTCTAAAAACCGTTATAACTCGTGGATAGTACGAGGGGGGATCGTAAAGTTTTAATTATCACCCAGAAGTTATTAAGCTATGTGTATCAATTTTTTCAGTGTATTTAGTGATCCTTATGTAAACGACGGAGAAAAAATTAACTCCTTGTGTCTTTTCTTGACCTTCCGCAGGCCGTCATTGTAGAATTCTGTAGATTGCGTTGAAAACCACCGTTCTACTATTAAATGACGTCATTTTTGTCGTCAAATCGTCGAACCCGCAATGCGTTTTTCATCTCTGACAACAACAAAAAGCTGCTTATGGCCAT
>JAGDQP010004686.1:0-17805 GCA_022664845.1 Lepisma saccharinum | reverse complement strand
AATGCGTTTTTCATCTCTGACAACAACAAAAAGCTGCTTATGGCCATATCGGGAGAATAGAGAAAATACTTCAAGATTACAAAGCTACAGTACCTTGCTTTCTCAACCGAAACTTGAATGAGCTGACGCATTGTCGCGCGTAAGGAAATGGACACCTTTGGTGAAACCACAGTGCAGTCACATTAGACATGTGTAGTTGCTCGTTAATAGTTTTCCACACATTACCATAACAAAGTCCTTGACGATAATTGGGGTGGTTGCTTGTCGGTCTTCCAGAAGAAGTCTTCCATTTTCTTCACTGTGGCCGCATCGTCCGTGCGTGATGGTCTTCCAGTCCTTGGATCGTCTGTGAGCGACATGTGGCTAGTTTGGAAATTCCTTATTCTTCACCTCAAAACAGTGTCATATGACGGTCAATCATTGCCATAAACAGCCATCATGTCATCACGGATTTTCCGGGCACTGTTCACCTTCAAATGCAAGAACTCTATCTCGTTGGGAACCTCAATCTTCTCCATCTTACAGATTACTGACATCTAATGCATCGTATAAAGAAAAGAAAGGACACAAGGAGTTATTTTCTTCTTTATCATGTACATAAGGGCCACTAAATACACCGGCAAAAATTCATACACGTTGCTTAATAACTTCCTGGTGATAATTAAAGCTTTACGATCCCCCTCGTATACTCTTTTGTATTGAAACTTTCCTATTGGTTAGCTGGTAATGTGTAGTAGTTGTTAACGAGTGCAAAATCATTTTAAGAGAATGGACAACCCCCTTTGTTTCTCTGTATTCTTCATTTGTTATTTTTGTACAGGTTTTCGTATTTTCACTTATGTCATAACTATGGTTATATTCATTGTTGAGGTTCTTTTCCTATTTAGCAAATTTATGATTATGTATTGTTTATTCTTAGTATTTCATCGTTGCCATGTTTCACTATATGATAATTATATTGAATCTGTTTCATCACAAGCTGTAACCAATCCTAAAAACTTTTGGTCTCTTATAAACTGCTTGCGACATAACTCAGGTCTACAATCTCTAGTTTCATACACTGAACGTACTGCTTTATTCAACGAAAGGGCTGATTTATTTAATGACTGCTTCTATGCCAATTTTAATGCTTGTTCAGATCCTCTATTTTTTCCTGATCTAAAGTCTAACATTCCCCATTGCCTATCAGATATAAACACAACCCCTGCAGAAGTGTATGCCCTTTTAACCTCTTTCAAATCCTCCAGGGCCTCTGGGCTTGACAAAATAAATTTCATATTTCTGATTAGCCCAACCATTATCTGCACCTCTCACCATTCTTTTCAATAGGTGCTTCTCGGAGGATTATTTCCCGAACTCCTGGAAACAAGCAAACATTACTCCAGTTTACAAAAACAAGGCGACAAGTCATGTGTTAATTCATATAGACCTATTTCCCTTCTTTCTGTCCTCGGTTTAATTTGTGAAAAAATTATTATAGATAGGATTCAAAATCATGTCCTCCCATTTCTTTCTCCCTTCCAGGATGGCTTTGCACCAAACGGATCCTTTGAAGCCAACTTATTCCTACTGTCTCACGCCACGGATGCCCTAGCAAAGAGACAAGAACTTGATGTCATACACCTAGACTTCTCCAAAGCATTTGAAACCGTCAATCACAAACTTCTTATACACATGCTTGCCTCCAGATTTAGTATTCACCGACCCCGCCTTCAGCTTTTAACTTTATATTTGACTGGCAGAAGACAGCGTGTCGTCTTCCCTAACACATCCAAGTGGCTCCCCATGCTTTCAAGTGTCCCTCAAGGAAGCTCCTTAGGGCCAGTTTTGTTTTTTCTCTACATTGATGACTTATGTGAACAGATAGATAATTCTTGCACTGTACTTCTCTACGCTGATGATTGCAAAATTTTTAAGACAATTAAATCTACAGAAGATACTTTCTTCCTTCAAGCCGCTATAGACTCTATTGAAATGTGGTGCAGTAATTGGTTACTGAAAGTCAATTCTTGCAAAACTGCTGCAATGCGTTTCTCACTCAAAACCCATAACATAAAATGTACGTACACATTAGCTTCATCTAATATACCATGGGTAGACCATTACAAAGACCTGGGTATCATATTTAATTAAAAACTCAATTTTACTCCTCACATTGAATTCGTAACTTCTAAAGCACTCAAACTTCTTGGACTTCTCTACAGATTTACCGATATTAAAGATTTCAGAGCTCTTCGGTCCTATTTTCTCACTTGTGCACTTCATACTATTGAATACTTTTCATCTATCTGGTCAATGGCTTGTGAAACTAACTTATCTAAACTACACAAAGTCCAAAATTTCTTTATCCGTATTGTACAACACACAGTACCCAACCTCCAACACAAATCTAACGTAGACATTTTGAATAATCTTGACTTAAAAAAACATAGACACTCGAAGAAAACTTAATGGTTTAAAATTTCTTTACAAAATAATGCAGGGCGCACTGAGGACCAACGGCCGTCTTCCACTTTTTTACCTAAGAGTACTCAGACAAAATACCCGTTCCCAACATCATTTCTACCTCTCGAAAACGCGATTGTGTTTGGTTCAGCGATCTCTTGTATACAGATTATCACATTTTTACATTACTCGACTTCTCACTCAGTAGAAGTACATTTCTAAAGGCTTGTTATATGAATCTGGAATTAAAAAAAAAAACTTATTTTATTTCTTATTGTATACTTATTTGTTGTAATTATTATTTTTGTTGTTATTATTTTTATTGTTATATCATATTGTAACAAGAACGGTGTAAAATGACACTATCCGTGCTAACTTCTAATAAATAAATAAATAAAATGCTCATTGTAATATAACTGAAAATGTGCAATTTTGTGCAATATGGTGTCATGCCGGACAGACGCCTCAAGACTTTAGTGTATATTGTGCAATGGTTCTTAACGCATTTTTGGTGTTTCCGGTGTAAAATCTGGGCCAACAGATTTAGGAACATGTACATTCATTTAGGAACATTGAGATATAACCAACAGCTAAATGTATGCATATCAAATGAAGAGGATTGCGGGAAGGCACAAGAAATGCGATGACTAGTGACAAATGTCTGTTTGACTGTAATTATCTATTGACAATGAACAATAGAGCAGGTACTACTTTAAACTTCTACCATAGACCTCATAATAGATAGATTTATCACGCTTCCCCATTTCTGGCTGCGCTAAAACTAATGGATGTTTTTGTTCAGAGCATTTAATTTTGAATCCATCCGCTAGGTAGCTCTGTCATAGACCTCATAGTAGAATATGACGTCTATAGCAGAGCTACCTAGCGGGTGGATTCAAAATCACGTGCTCTGAACAAAAACATCCATTAGTTTTAGCGCAGCCAGAAATGGGGAAGCGTGCTAAGTCTATCTATTATGAGGTCTACCCGCTTCCGTGCAAATAGCCATTCTGTAATGAAATTGCTGTTTATATCATAACATTCCATACCTGAGCTTATGAAGTGCATAATGGATTTTTTTAAACAAATTCCCTCATAGTGTAGTGATTAAAAGACGGAAATCAAATCACAAAGTTCCAGGTTCGAATCGATCCGCAGTCGACTGTACGAATGTGAGCACCCTCGAATACAGGTCTAATATCATGTAAACAATGCATAATGTCCAATTAAAGATTTTTTTTTATCAGTAAATGGATATTTAACATGACCATGGGCAAGAAGCACTTGAATTTGGAAGATTAGGGCCTAACTATTCTCCTGATCCATCATGTGACGTCACGACAGTAACGTAATTAAGTTTCTCCGTTCTTTTTCTGCAAGAACATAGTATAGAAAATCCATTCCGCGTAATGGAATTAACACAGAATATAATGAAGATCGCCTTCTTTCTAGAACTACTGCAAAAAAAAATAATTTTAAAAACGTTTTAAAAATATAATTTTCTTAAACAAGTCGTTCTAAAAAGAAAAAAATAATTGTGTTTATACATGACTAAAAAGAGAAACATAGGGCGCGCTCTCATATTAAGTTACTTTCTTTCCTTTTTAGTCATGCATAATCATTTTTTTTTTATTTTTCAGTACGAATTGTTTAAGAAAAGACTGTCTTTAAAAAGTTTCTTTTTCTTTTTCGAGTTATTTCGATGTTCGGCTCGGATACATTTTCTCAAACTAAATGTTTTGTGACCCAAATCCTAAAGTGTTCTGCAACCAGGAATACCCAGGCTAGTTGCAGGCTAGTATTTATTTTAGGATAAAGAAGTTATTACTAAAAAAAAGAATATACCTTTAAAATATATAAATATATAGAAATACATGAAAGTAACAATGAAATATTGTATTGTAACCCGACTTACGTCGCTGTGCAAAATTTCATCATTGCATGAAGTCGAGAAATGAGTTAAATTAACATTGCAAGATTTCAGGACACCATGAACCATTGTGAACTGAAGAAAAGAATGTAATATAGGTAATTCTTAAAGGAGTAATTTACCTCAGTGATTTATATATATCCAGAAGTTCACGTAATAGAACGGTATGAAAAAATAAACCTTTTCTCGGCAAAAACTACCACGAAAGAGATAACAGTGTCAAAATTGGAAACACTGGAACATTCAGAAACTATCTGACTACAAAAATCGTAGCCTCTCACACCATCTCCAATTGTAAGCCAACTTTTTGTGTCCGTAATATATTTCGTGAGATTTTATTGGTCACTCTCACTTTTTACGAACCAAAAGGGGAAAAAAATATTTTTCCTTTTTCCGTAGATGTTCTTGATGTATTTTTACGGCTCATGGCTTTAGGATTCGTCGTTACCAAACGATGGTGCATTTCGAATCTCTGTAACATCATCCTGAACATTTTGATTTGCAGATCGCTTAAAAGAACGAAGGAAAATGTTTTCCATAGATTGGACGAATGGAAAGTCATAAAAGCCAGGAAGGAATTCCCGCATCGGAGAGTCACATAACACTACATCAAATGAAATGAACGCTTCTGGCAAGATTCGTCGAAAATGAGATCCTTTTGTTGGCATTGGTTAAAATAAAACTGTACCGTTCAATGAGGTAAACAAAAACTTATATTATTTATTTGACTCAGTATTTATTATTAATTTAAAGTTCCAATTTATTGAATTAAATTTGAATTTCTTTTGTGGAATTTGAATTTGTTATTTTTTGATAAATTTTAATTCGTTGTACAGGGTGAGGCAAAATTTGTCAACATCATGGGAAGTCGAAAACAGGTTCAAGTAGTGAGACCAAATGTTGGATATCGGTAATGCTGGTGGGGCTGATGGTATAAATAGGCAACGTGGTGGCTATCTTGAAAGACATACAAATTCGGGGCGGGGCATAAGCCAAAGTGCTGTTATCGCCCATAACATTTATTTTATCTTTATCCATTTTAAGCTACAATACCTTTAAATTTAATTTAAATTTATTTTTTAATTTCTAATTTAGTTAATTTTATTTTTAATTCAAATTAAATCTTATTTATTTTCTTTCCCTTTTATTTCAAACCCATTTATTTCCACTTTTCTAAGCTCCTTGTTTCGACAGCCTATATAAATGACGTGGGTCTGTCAGACGGCTCTCTTTCAATGAGAGTGTAACGTGGTCAGTGCAATGGCTCCCTGTGGTCGCTGTATCTGATTTTCGATAACGGAGTCTGCTACTTCGTAACTCAACTAGACGTACAATCTGCTAGAGCAGAACGCACATAATATGTCGCAAGGACAAAATATGAAACATCCATATCAAATTTTCAATTAATATTATTTCGTTTTTGCAATATTATGCAAATTATCAGGCCTAAAAAGTGGAGCATTCTGCCATTTTCTATGATTCCGGCTGTAGGTATTTCTGTTTACTAATCATCCATTTAAGTACATGTTTCTTGTACATTAGATTTGTCAAAGTCTTATATATAGAGGACAACATAAAACATATGGTTAACAGTAGCTATATAAACATGAGATATAAACGAGAGATTATATAAAACACAAGATACTTAAAATCAGACGATTACCTTAGAGCAGAAAATAATGCAATAATAGATTATATAGAACACATAATATCATATATCTGGAAACCAGAAATTTTAGCATACATTGCATGACGCAAGATTATGTAAATTACTAGACAGCATAAAATAATATTGGGAATACGTTTAAAAAGATTGACATGTTAACATAGAGTCGCTTTTTAGTGCTCACTGACGTCATAGAAAATATGACTGTAACAACTTTTCTACTTCAATTTTAAATATTTTCAATGGTCAAATTTTAAGGTTTTCTGGCATTTTTTTTTGGTATAATTTAAGTCCTGTACAATTTTTTATGGATTTTTGGGTACTTGTTAGTCTTACACTACTAATATGAAATTTATTAGCTGACCTGGTTTCGTAAGAATGAATTTCAGAGTTTTTGGTAAAAGACCCTTTGCTTTCGTGTATGTAAATAACAGAGTCGAATCACTGAATAGATCTTGCAAACATTTGGAATCAGATTTTATAATTATGTTGGTGTAATCGGCAAACAATATAGTTTTTGTAGGTGCTGAAGACTTCGGAAGATCATTTATGTATAGAAGGAAGAGTATAGGACCTAAAATGGAGCCTTGAGGAACTCCTTTGTCAACTATATCTTTCTCCGATTTTACTTGATCAATTTCAACAAATTGTTTCCTATTTTCAAGATACTACGAAAGAGCTATTCCTCTGATACCTTACAAGTATAATTTATCAAGCAGAATTTTATGATCAACCAAATCAAAAGCCTTCTTGAGGTCTAGAAATAGCCCCTTTTTTTCGCTTTTTGTTTTTTTTTTGGCGATATACATCTCCTGAAGAAATGAGTCTATGGCCTGGTTTATGTTTTTATTTTTTCTAAAACCGAACTGGGAATTGTGTATTGCATTTGTATGGTATAAAAACGAAACCATTCTCTTGTACACAATTTTTTCCAATAATTTAGCGAAGACTGACATAATTGAAATAGGACGATAGTTGTTTGGGTCTGTTTTATTTCCTTTTTTGTGAAGTGGCCGGACCTTTGCAAGTTTTACTTCCTCTGTAATTTGAGGTAAATGAGGTGCTTAAAGCTAAAGCAACGTTAAGTTAATAAAACTAAAAAAAAAAACTTTGTTACGTAATGGGCAAATATTTTGGAGGATGAGATGTCTTTTTGTCTTGGCCACTGGCCTAACTCCAATGCCAAGGCCCTATAGGCGACATAACTACATGAAAATGAGATAATGCGAAACCCAGCAAACATGACAAGCGTAGTTGCCTCAAAAGTTTAATTGATAAACTTTCACAGAGCTGGTAAGAGGGAAAATAATTTTTAGCATGAACGGGAATTTACACGCAGTCTGGAGAGAAACTTCGTTTTAGAAATTGGGCAAAACTGTTCTGTACAGTTGATGTGTGGATTCTACATGCGGCAAGAATTTGATGAAATTTCATGTGTGACATGCTTCTAGAAGGGCTTTAGGACAAGAGCCTTAAAAAGTTGCTTGCAAGAGTACCCCAAATTTCTAGTTAAGCTACTGGTCTCAGCATATAATTTATCTTCCCTAATAGTGCCAAAGAAATGGAGCCGTCATCTTCCTCTTCTTCTTTTCCCCTTCATGATACCTTCAATTACATTCCTCAGCGTATAATATTTGCGCATCCAATGTCTTAATCCGTTTCTTTTTCTCTTATTTATTGTCTCTAGTATTTTTCGTCAATTACGCACTCTCTTTTCGCATCTTTTATGTCCGGCTGTCCAATTCTTCTCCACGTCCTCATTTTGAAAGTTTCCAGCTTTTTCTCTTGACCCGTAGAGCCAAAGTTTCTGTTCCACACAGCTCAATAAAAACATTTAAGGTGAATATAAAGCAACGATTTCCAACAAAAGATGGCAGCACTATCTCCGTATATGTCTAGTGTATTTTTATCGTTGTACCAAGTTTCAATGTTGCTCCTACAAATTCCAGCCTAGAGAGTTCTAACTTTCAGGGAAGAAAGTTCATAAACAATTCAAGAGTTCCATTAATGTCGATTTTTTATTTATGTTTTTCTTCATTGTTGTTGTGAATATCAAAACCTATAACAATGAAGCTCATTCAACAATGAAGAAAAACTAAACTTTATAATCGACATTGATCAAACCATAGAGTTAGGAAGAAATTAGATAGAACATACATGACGTCATATGAAACCAAATTACAGTTCATCGGCAGCCATCTTGTGTAGCCCCATTAGAATCCCTCTATATCGAGTACTGTGATGATTTTCTTTTTCGATAGGAGGATGAGTGCACCTCAGAGAGGCAATACTCGGGAAAGAGGGTATCTAAATATGGGGCCAGTTAATATGGCCGAAATGCCTCGTCCCTTCCGTCTCTTGGCTTCATTCTCCTCTCCAACAAAACAGTCTAAGGTTCCCTCTATTTATATTCCCAACTCTATGGATCAAACTCTTAAATTGTTTATGAACTTTCTTCATGTGAAAGTTTAAACTCTCTAGGCTAGAATTTGTAGGAACAGCATTGAAATTTCGTGCAAAGATAAAAATACATTAGATAGTGCTGCCATCTTTTGTTTCAATCGTTGCTTTATATTAATCTTAATCAATTCATTATTCATCGCTCCGTACGTATTTGTCTTCGTAGTCTAGACCTAATTTTTTAAAAAAGGTACAAAATGTATTACTTTCTGGATTTGTTCTGAATCACAATGTGTGATTTTTTTCTTGAGAAATATTACAAATAATCAAATATGTTTTATTTTTCAAAGTGTACTTTACTATTGTCACAAGCGTCGCAGTACCTCCAAAGGAGCTGCGTTAAGGTCTTTCTAAAAAAAAAAAAAAATCTCTTTCGAGAGTAATGGCTTCGCAGTCTTGGAAGCTTTTATTAGTTGATCGTTTCATTTTGAAATTGTGCTTGAAATATTGGTCACATTCACCCCTTTTACCATAAATATTCTGACAAAAACCTTTTACGTTGTATTTTAGTGTACATATTCTGATAGTGCAGGAATAAATTCGGGGAACAAGAAAAATATTATTTTTCCGTTGTTTTTTTTTTTCTTTTCTCCCTGCTTCGCTTTGACAATAAAAAAGGGGGCAAAATTACTATTGTAATAAATGGTCAACGATGTGTCTTTAGCCACGGTCCTATTTCAGACGAAAATTACAGAAGTTTTCGAGGGTTTGGAAAGCGTCAATGGCCGGAAAGCACTTCTTTTCCTCCAGTCTCATGTGGTAGAAACAAAAAAGATGGAATAAGAGAACTCTGCAGCCGTAAAAGCACCAAATTCAGTAGGCTACCACATTTCACAAAAGGCAGACAACCACATACTATTAAGGGGGTTTACTTAGCGGGCCCCTCCTTATGCCTGCCCCACTTTGTTAACATGTATTTTTTTTTTTTTTTCAAAATATTTCAAAATCCAAGAATGGTATCAACAATTTTAGATATTACGGTATACGTTAATAGGCAAGATCTCAAGATTGCTGGCCATTGGATTTCATAGCAAGGATTCCGCCAGGATTTATAGTTTGCGGGGTGTAAATTCGAAATGGGGAAGAGTGTAAGTGGAGTTTTACACGGTTTCTATCGACTTTTAATAGCAAAAATTTTAAAGTTGGGGGGAGTGTTGTCAAGAATTTGGGGGGTGACATCCCCCACAGGGGCGGTATGGTGGAATTACTTTTTCATAGTAATTTGTAAGTACAATACAAGGAATTAGGTTCTAAAACATTTGGTAGTGCTATTAGATTATTATTATTAATAATAATGTTAAAAAGTGGAGGCGCCGCATGTTTTACAAAAGTATGCCATCTAATATTTGAAGACTTCAATTACCGGTAAAAAACTTATGTAAGTATTATTTTTGTGAAAATTGTGTTTTCACAGGAACAGCAATATATGTAGTTAGACGTATAACATATGTAAGAATCAAAGTCCAGGCACGGTTCTTTGTCGCGTGTTCATAAACGGTGAAACGTGTTGTCCTATATGGAAATAAAGTGGCCCGGTTTACAAACCGACCGACAAACTCACCCGGTTCTCCCAGTTTCTAGTCGGGTTCTGCATCCGACCATACTGTTTAAAATTTTTGATGCACTGTTAAAAATTTTCCGAAACATTCCTGGAAAAAGCTGGGCAATCATATTTGCCTGGAAATTTCCAGTAAATGGACTAATATGAACTAACCATCATTCTATTTTCAGGGTACTGGGAGCAAAAGAGAAAGGGAAACCTGAAGCAAGAGTTGAACACGAGCTGTTTAATTAGATGTTCATCGTCTTGCCGACTGGACTAAGTTGCCAGTCCATAAGAAAACTCTAGATCAAAGCAGTAAATAGTGTCACAAGAGCGTTCCTGAAACCCGATGAAATAAACTAAGTTGCTCCCACGACTTGCGCACAAGTTAATTCCTTCTCTATTTGTCAATTAGAGATCAGAATCCCAATTCACTGGCAATATTTCCCATTTCTCTTAAAATAAAGTGGTTAAGATGGCGGAAGCCAACACATGCGCAGAATTGCATGCGCAGTTACGATAAGAAACCGTTTCCTCATATTATGCATGTGCGCACAAAGAACTGAAAACTGAAACTATGCACTTCAGCATACGAAAAGTTTCAGCATTTTCGTAGATTTCATTGACACAACATGAAATACTAAAAATTCTGCGGAACTTTACAGGAAATTCCTAAAAGTTTACAAAATATTTAACAATATGTATTTACTACTTAAACAGTTATTAAACATCATTTCTTACTTTGAAAGTTATGTAAACAAGTTGGAGCTGCAATTCTACTAATAATCGAAAAGGCCCCGTTCTCTTGATAGCATTTTATCCAGGCAAGCATTATTTTTATTCCTGGCAGCCCTGACAACTGCTGTACTTCACGGGAAACCCGACAGTACTTTTCTGTTGTGTCGTATAAGGTTTATGCTAAGTATGACGCAGCTAAGTCTAACTAAATGGAAGTAATTTGAATATATTTTTTTTAGAAAAATGGGTTTGCTACACTGAGTTACCCATTTAAGACCGTTCCTAGGCTCTGAGCTAGCCTAGTCAAGATCTTTCCAACGACTAATCACACATCTCTCTACATTTCCTGAGATTCAATTTCTGGACATGGACGGACGGACCCCATGAGCGGGAATAGAAGGTTCCTTTAGTTATAGCTTTGCTATCAAGGAACGTAAAATTATTTCATCCGTTAATACTTTCGTACTGTAATAACTTTAGCCAAGTATTAAAGCATAAAAGGTTTTTCTCTACCTAAAGTTTCATTCTCTCTCATTGTGGTGTTGACCTGGAATGAAACTGCGATCTTGAAATTGCCGACTCGGGCCTCGAGTGCATTTCTCAGCATGCACAACAACGTTCTGTTAAATAATCTTGTTTTGAACTCATTTTACAATGTAATATTCAAAATTTTACATACACAAAGTCACACTTCACGATATGAAATATCTACACGTCGGAACTTTTCATACAGCACTGCCGCTGTTATCTGGGCAAGACTCCACTGTAACAGTTTTACTGTACGAACGCACGTTTGAATTATGGTTATGATCGTGGATGACAAGCAAAGAAAAAGCGATAAAAGAATATACAGAAACGATGCACATTTTCTGTTATTTGATGTTATATTATTTTTGTTTCGGGACAAGAACGCTCAAAGGAAAAGGGATAACATAGCAAATAAAAGAAAAAAGAAAAAAAAAACAGTTTGCATAAAAAATCTTTCGGTACCATCTACCGTTTTATGAAGGCCATCAAAAAGATGTGTTTGGTTTATAGTTATGGCCAGGGTTGCCAGAAAACGTATTTTATCAGGGTTTCATTACAGGAAAAGGTACTATTTCCTTAGCGAAGTAATCGTGATGTGATTTGTCTTAATTAATTCAACATTCAATTCATCATATTGGATAAATGTTTTACACTTATGATGTAGAAATTGTACAAGTAGGGAAAGGAAGGGTAAAGTGCCACCCTGAGCAACATTATTTTCTTCTAATCATATTCTTTTGAAGAAATGGACGAAATTTTTACAGTTCAATGTATACTGATTACATTATCTCAACAAATCTCTTTGTAATATCTGAGCTGTAATTCCATGTATCATTATTTGTCTTCAACTCTACGAGATGGCCATTTTACCCTACTTACGGGGTTAAAGTGGCCATGGATTCTTCTTCTTCAAGAATTCTTCAACAATATCAAAATATAGGAAGAAATCAACTTTTTTTTTTTTTTTTTAGAAATTTATGTGTTATGAAGGAAAGAACAATTCCTGAAATTCAAATTAAACATACCTCACTTTCATCACTTTCTTTTTCGAAAAACAAAATGGAAGCGGCATTTACTTTACACTAATCGTGATTTCGTGGTCATTTTACCCATTAGGGAGCCATTTTAAATTATACCATATTTGCAGCAGTAAGAGTTGACTTACAGAATTTTGCACCTCATTAAAATTAACGTTAAACACCAAACGGTTTGATCAACTATAATTACAAAATGTTAATTTTCTGTCTATATAAATATTTCTTAACAATAAATAATGCTCACTTTACATCATATGATAAGCGAAAAACACAAAATTTTCAGTAACTTTGTCAACTGACGTCATAGCCACTTCAGCTGGTACTGATTCATTAAAGACGTTGTTGTGAGATAATTTAGAAGGGTGAAGTTAGATGGCAGCACACGTAAGGGAAGAAAATATCCCATGGCCACTTTCCACTTCCTTCCCCTACTTATGTACAAAGAACATAAACGCAACTCAGTATGTGTGAAGGAAGGGTTCAGTGAACGGAGTGGTTCAGATTCAGTTCGCTCCTGTCCGCCCCCCCCCCTCCTTACAAAAAAAGCGTCGATCTTAGGTTCTCACAGGCTCTAAGGACGTTATTAGCAATTCAAACAAATCTCTATATACAAACATAGAAATTACTGTGTTCGTCCTATCGCCAAAACGGCTTAACAGATTGGATTGAGTTTTCGCACATGATCAGATATTGGACCTGTGTGGGAAGCTATCATATCAGTTGCCATTTTGGATTCACAATTTTCCACACCGCTTTTTGAGCTAGAGATACGAAATTTGGCATAAAGGTGTATTATCAAGTCGCCATCTTGGATTCAAAATGACCCGCTCAAAAACCATTTTCCACACCGTTCGAGCTAGAGGAATGAAATTTGGTATGAAGGAGTAGCATCACGAGTAGGTCACCATACTAGAAAACGTTAAAAAACATTTGCCATCTGAATCCAAAATGGCCCCCCAAAACGCATTTTCCAAACCACTGAAACTAGAGAAACGAAATTTGCTATGAAGACGTACCATCACCAGTAGGTTACAATAAATGGGGCAAAACTCCCCTATGGGACAGGTCTGCACCATGTGGGCCCAGTGTCCCGCAGAGTCTGGTTACGATTAAGGGGCCGCAGCTTGCCACGGGGAAGCGAGTATTCGTTACAGTCCCGATGACTGTAGCCAACATATTTTATTTATTCACCCCGCATCAACGGGTGAGAAAATCAGCTACTTACACCTAAAAGCAACTTGATTGCCTTTTTTTCACAAGGGGACTTTCTGAATCATAAATGTTGATATTAACACAGAAAAAATGACAGTCGCCGTGACCGGGATTCGAATCCGGATCTCCCAGTTGGCGGTTCGGTATACTGTCGAGGCGAAGGGAACACAGAGATTTGACTGTGCCGTGCTGGTATAATGCACAGCGTGCCTAACCGGAAACTGCGAGATCCACGTTCTAATCACCTTCACGGCGGCAGTCAATTTTTCTGCGTTAATCTCAATTTAACAAAATACATTTTAATACAAAAATGTATAATGGCATAACTATAATATGTATGGACTGGCAACCTTGGCTCCAATTACAGAAAAGCACCGTCTGTAGGTAAATGGGATTTCAACCAATGAAGAAGCATCAAAAGTGCTTCAGTAGACGAATATATGACAAAGTGATGCATGAATATCAAGTCAATACGACTTCCAGTGAATATTATTATAGAATAATCTGTAATACAAAGACGTTACTTGTAGGTTATGGAGAGTATAAGGAGCTACTGACGTATTCAGAAGTCTTCCAAGCATTTCTTCTTCATTTCAATCGGCGACTTTGTTTCTTTAAGGGGTGTGTAAAGTAAATATTTCTAACGGTAGATGGCAGCACTACATCCATATGTCTTTAATGCAGTGCTGCTCGAAATTGCAATGTTACTCCTACAAATTCAAGCTAGTCGCAGAAAGTTCACAACGATTTCAACAGTTCAATCCGCCCCGACTTTTTATTTTCTTTTTTGTTCATTGTTGAAATCAGTTGATTGTTCTTCTGAATGCCCAAATCTTTAAAACTGAAGCTCTGCCGAGACATTTTCAACGACATCTCAACCTCCTTCCTAGCCATAGTAGTTCCTGGGTTAAAAATTCCCCTCCTCGTATCTCTGGAAGCAACCCTGTAATCTTGATTATATCATAGATCTCATAATAGACTTAGCACGCTTCCCCATTTATGGCTGCGCTAAAACTGACAGATTTTTGTTCAGAGAACGCGATTTTGAATCCATCCGCTAGGTAGCTCTGCCATAGACGTCATATTCTACTACGAGGTCTACGGCAGAGCTACCTAGCGAATGGATTCAAAATCGCGTGCTCTGAACAAAATCCCATTAGTTTTAGAGCAGCCAGAAATGGGGATGCGTGATAAGTCTATCTATTATGAGGTCTATGATTATATCTATACGAATTTCAACTCGCTCCGTGGAGACCTTTGCAACGACACCTCAATCATCTTCCTAGTTCTAGTACTTCCTGAGTTGAAAGTAGTTACATAAGCCTTCACAGCACGTCCAACTGAAGCCTAACTTGATAATTTTCTGCACGTTGGTACATAAGGAAGTTCATTTCGAAAACTTTTTTTTTTGTTACACAAAAGATTTTGTGATAATTCCCATTTATCCATTGAAAGTCATTGGACATCTAATATCAAGATTGACCTTTTATGAAACCCACATTAGAGTACTGTTGTGAGATTAAACATATTTCAGCCAGATTTTCCTTTATTTTAGTAAAATATGGGATGAACGGAGCTCCTAAATAAGAAAATAATTTTTATACGAATCTTCCTTTATTTCAATGTCATATTAATTTCGTTTCATTCTGCACATCTAATTGATTCTGTTCTACCTGTTTTTTTGTTTCTTCTTATTACTTACTTTCTTGTTAACTGTGGATGAGAAAGCTGCCGCTGGAAATGGAACAGACCGAGTTGTTCATTACTGTAAGCTGATTCCCTTACATTCGAAGATGAAAAAAGACAGAAATGTAACTTTTTTTCCTCTTTCCCCCAATTATATAGCGTCCCTTGTTAGTGCAGAAGAAGAAAGGAGAAATTCGCTAGAATCACATCGATTGGTGACTTCGTTTCTCTTGCTTGAATTTTTTTCTTTTCGCTTCTCCTTATTCATTTGTTCGTTATTGAGAAGAAGAAGAAGGAATTAGTCAGTCTGAGTCTCTGCTGTTCTCTCTGGTCGACGGATGTTTCTAGAGATTTATTTTCTCTTACTTTTCCTCCAAAAGAAAAATGGAAAATAGTAGTAACTTTTATTTCACATTAAACATGAAAAAACAAACAAATGAATGAAGAGTAAGCTCTAAAAGAACATCGCCGCATCCTTCGAGTCGTCGACGCTTACCGAATGCAATTTGATATAGCTGAACAATTAGCCGTTGATCAGAAGCCTAACATAACAGAAAATCAAATGCAGAAAACATCGGGAACATTAGACTGTTGAGCTGCCTTAAAAATAGGATGTATAGAACTGAACAATATATTAAACATCCTTTGTTCCCCATTAGTCCCGATAATGATAATATTACCATGACGATAATATCTTGAGCTACGGTGCTAAGTTAGGTGGGGGTGGTCAGTCCCACGCTCGACCACCATTGTCTTCCCAAGGTGCCCAGGAGTACCAAGGACACTCTGGTACTCAATTTGATAGGAGGATGAGTGCACCTCAGAGCACCAGGTATGGGAGCACTGCGAGAAAAGTCTTCAAATATCTCGGAAATAAGTGCACCCAAAACCGTTCTTAGTAATCGAACGTAACAGAACACTATTTCAGATACAAAAAAAGAAACAAAATCAAAGCATTTAAAAAGGAAACCACATTAAATATCCTCTATGGGAAATACAAGCTTTCAACAGGATAATGCGCTGTGTCGTTGGGTTCAGAATACTAGTGAATGGTTGGAGGAGAAACATCGCAATGAATTCTCCACTCGTCCTTGGCTACCAAACTCACCAGTCACCAGACTTAAATATCACGGAACTCTTTTCGAATGAAAGAGGTGGGGCTGGTAGGTCGGTTACACCTCCTTCCCGAAATATGCTCCAACTGATAACATTGTTACAGCGGGAATGGGTAAAGTGGAAGATGTTCGGTACCTTGAGGAATCTTCTTGATATTTGCAAGCCGTGATCGCCCAAATCGGAGGATTAACCCGTTATTAGGTAAATATTAGTAATCCAAAGATCATTCAGTGTATATAACTCTTAATTATGAATTCTCTGATAACCAAATATAAGGCTACTTGATAATTTTTTACGCTTTCAGCTAGTCGAGGACTAACTCACTCTCTTCAAAACGTGATTCGTAGCTACATGAAATTTGGGTTTAGTAATATTTTTGCAATATTCGATATGGAAATTAGTGTTGTTCTAAGTGAAACATAATAGAACAACGAAAGCCACCGTGAATCATTCATATTTCTAGTTTTACTATTTTTAGAAGGAAAAAATATGTCTTTTCCTTTTTATCTCTCCCCTGCAGCCCATCCAGGAGACTTCAGAACTCTTCCTGAAGAAGCAACATCAAACGAAGGAAGAGGATCTTGTTATCGACTTCGCCAGAGGACAGGGCCCAGCCTTTCCATCAAATTTCACATCGACAGAGTTGTTAGATGGTCACTGTTGCCAACCTATAGTATCTTCCACCACAATCTTATTGCTAAACACACTGTCAAAAATTTCGTAAAATCGAAAAAAATAAATAAAGCGTTATATGTGTGGTGAGTACTTGGAATACCAGTACTATGATAATAATTTAATGTGGCCTGTAAAGAATGAAACCCAAGATGATTACTAAACTTGCTGTCTGATAGTGATTTTTATTCCATTGATAAATCAGTGTTATAAACTTTAGAAGCACCTAATTGATAATTTAGGCTATTCAGTCAACATTACATTAGTTTAGAAATATAAGCGAACAGTACATAAATGAAAATAAATGTAATTTTTGTACTGTTTCTTCATATTTTTAAAGGTTTTCATAATTCCCCAACTTGAACTATCGAACTTGCTAACTTGCCTACAATTTATCTCGCTTTTTTATTTTTGGAACGTTTCTCTAAATTTACCACAAACTTATAATCCTGGACTGATGTCCTTTTAAAACATACGATTCAATTTTCGGTTGTGTCACAGGTTATAGCGATTAACAGTTTATAACGATCTACTTTAAATTGAAAATTAAGAGTTTTCTAAGGGTTCTCCTATAGGGTCATCAGAAAAACAAAATAATAAAATAATAAACTTTTTAAAGACATACTTTTCTTAAACAATTCGTACTAGAAAGGAAAAATAATTTTGTTTATGCATCAGTAAAAGAGAAAGCATGGGGCGCGCTCTCATATACAGTCACTTTATAAATCCTTGAATTGGCGCGCCCCATGCTTTCCTTTTTAGTCATGCATGC